>BMAO01031303.1:0-15884 GCA_019973975.1 Trichonephila clavata
ATCGGTATGCGCCTTCATTCAGTTACGTATTATCTTTGCTATACAATTTACGTATTTTCCCACGATACAATTAGCCGTACCTATCAGATCCTGAATGAATAAAAGGAACAAACAAAGACCAGACAGATGCGCAATTTGTTACAGCGGCACCTATTCTGCACAGCCTTGATTCAGAATACGCGGTTGCTATATTTGGCTATCTATGAATTAAACAATACTTTCAACATAATTAGAAAAATTACAAATAGTATTTTTGAACCATAACAATAATTGAGTGTGTTTACCAAGTATGTTAAATCTAATAACCTATTATAAATATTGTGCGTTTATTGTTTATAACACTACTAGACAATTCAATGTTTTCAATTTTGTTTGATTACAAAGATATAAATATTTCATTGTTTATTTATTTATTAATAGGATAATTAGAAATATAAGACATGTTTATAAAATAAAATTAAGTTTAAAATATTAAAATTGAAATGGAGAAAACAAATAATAATTGTAACTGTTAACTGTAGACTTAAAATGAAAGTAAAATATTCAGTTTATTGAGTATATTTTTGATTATTTGTAATTTTATAATCTATAACATTGAATCAGGTTTATGAAATTTTTCCTAGAAACAGACCTTGAGGATTGTTACCAAAATCCATTTAACTTTGCCGAGATAAATCATATTTTCATTGAGCAAATAATTAACATGTATAACAAAAATATGAAAAATAATAAAGACAAAATTATACTACCCATAAAAGCTAAATGATGAAAACAGATTCTAGAAACATAACTAGAAAATATTGATATATAATATAATAATTATATTGTTAACTCAAGGAAAGGTGTGTTTATATTTATCTTATATCCTGTTGACTGTTATAAAATGGTAAGTGCAAATTATACAATTACTGTTTAAATTAAAATTATTTTCAACATGCTAAACAAAAATTGACAAGTCCATCAATTTTCAGTTCAAAACACTCCAAAATTATGTTTATATTGTTGTTCTATTAATATAAAGTTGATAGTTTATTTTCAGTTCTCAATTCTTGCTTTATGAAGATTCATTTCATAACATATTATTACAATAAGATTCATAATTCAGCTATGCTTAAAACGATGATTAAACTTAAAGTGTGAAACAAACCTGAAAATATTTTAAAATGATAAAAATTATAAATGTATAATCATTTCAATCAATAATAGTATTCAATGTACTTTTAAAAATTCCCAAAATTCATTTCATGACTTAGTATTATTTTTAAGCAATGGTGAGATAATTTTAAAATAAGTTTTCTGAGCCACTTCAAAATTAATTATTAATGGTGGAAAACTGATAAGATTTTCAAAATACTTATTGTCTTGTATTTTAGCTTGGAACACATATTCCCACAGTAAAACAGGTTTGTTCAGGTTTGAAAAATTTTTCTTAAATTCTTTTAAAAATAAGACTTCTAATAATAAAATATATTACACTGTGTGATTATTTGTTATCTTTGAGTTAATTATAATTTCTTAAAATAAAGACTGTTGATGATGAATATATAATTAATATTGTTTTAAAAATGATTGATTTTCTAATTTTGCTTCAATGAAGAAAATGTATAAGTTTTCTTCCTCTTTTTAATTTAGGGTTGTTAAAGGTTCTTTATTTTTCTTTCTCATGTTTAATTCTTCAATAATTTCTTACTGAACTTGATTCTGACATCCATTTCCATTACTGATTCTTCAGTGCTTGTGATTTTCGTTTAAGTCAGTTTATATATTTTTAATTATCGGTGCTTGCTGTCCGAAATGTATTCACTTGATCCATGAATGTCTATTTCCATTTCAGAACAGATGGAAATATAACTGCATAGCTGGCATAAAGACCTGGTGATTTCAAATCGAAACACAATCAGGTTAATTTTCTTCCTGGCATAGGCTGCAACAGCCAGTATTCTTGGCTTTGTAACAAAACCTTTAAACAAATAGTCTTAATAGAAAGATGCTCTGAAAATGTTCTTTTATAATATGAAGAAAGTGCCTCAAAATAATTTGAAGGGTTGCCAGGTTTATTATTTTTAAAATGAATACTTTTAGATTTTAATTTGTTCTTATATAATTAAAACATATCATTAAAAATAAAACAAAATTGTTTATTTGGGCATCTTTAGCCATTAACAATACTACCTCCACTATAGTAAGTATAATAAAATAATTTGTTGTAAAAATCTCTATATCTTATATTACATTTTGAACTGGAAATCTTTATATTAACTATTCATTTTTGAAATGGCATTTTGATGGAAGGAATAATGTTGCTCACTATTCATAACTTTATTTTTATTTCAATATATAACAAATTTAGTAGATGATATTTAGTCTTCATAGACACTTTCATTTATTGTGAATAATTTTTAAAATAAAATGTTTCATATGTATAAAATTTCTATCAATTATGTATAAAATCTCAATAACTTGACATGCTATTGACTTATCTATACTTTTTATGTGGAGGATTTAATCAGATAACATTTCATTCTCCTAAATTCCACACCACCACACATTCACAACAGGAAGCTGTGATTTTTAGAATTTCAGTGTTGACTGAAATGTTATACTTCTTTGTGTATTCAGTTTCTTTTATTTTATTTAAACAAATATGTGAATGCAGTTTTTAATTTCTTTTTTAAAACACTACTGTCTTCCAACTCTCTAACTCAGGTATTATATTTCTGAAATTTTAAAGCATTTTAATAAATTGGGTACAATTCAGGATTAATTAGAATTTTAAAACTTATTGCTGAAGTTATTTTAAAGTTCAGATTTTAGATAATTTCCACAGCCATATACTATTTCAAATTTAATGTATTATTGAACATTCGTGCCTGGACAAATTATGCTCACAAAAGGGAAAATCACTAGCCTTAGTTTACTAGAAGAAAGTGGCAAAATCTTTGCTGTGTGTAACTCAGTAACTTTAAATTAAGGAAATGAAAACTGAAAATGGATGAATATTGGATTACTCCAATAATTCTCAGTCCTTTCTATTAAAAAAAAATTAATCAAAATAATGGTTGAATGTAAATTTAATTTGTCGTTCTTTTTTTTCTCTTTCACTATTTACATTTATTTCAAAGTGAATGCTTTTTCATACTTTTGATTTTTCTATCATGTCTCTATTCAAATTAACTTTTCTGATATTTTATTTGGAGGATTGCTATGAAAGAGACGAAAGTGTGGTTCTACAATATGATAATTAGATCCTCCTAGACCAGGAAAAGGGAAGGAAGCTTAGGACCACTCCTTTGAAACTTCTCACTCATCTCATGATTCACATGGGGGGAGGGGGCTATTTTACGACACCGACACTCGAACACAAACGCGCCTTAATTAGCTTGTTAAAAAAACGTGGGAACCATTCTTCACATTTCTTTTTCCCTGATTTATTCTTTTTGGCTACATATTTTTAACTCTATATCTTGATTAGAACGAATATTTTAATTATATTACAACTGAAAATATTTTTAATGTAAACGGATTAATAATTTTTTTTTTTTGAATTTTTGTAAAGTATTAATAACATAAAAATAGACATTTTAATCAATACTGAAAAATAATTACTATTATGTATCTCTCTATGCTGTACATCAAATATTATCATTATTACACTTTTATTAAGTTTTTCCACGCAATTTATTTGTGAGAAATTTAATGAAAATATTATTGTATGAAAAATATACATCTAAAAGAAATTATATCGAAGTCGTGCTTCTATTAGAAGTCTATTTTTATAACTATTCGACGGTGTGTGAAAAAACTTCATGTAAGATTATAGCGAGTTAAAAGGTCAAAAAGCAAAATGACCATAGAAGTAGTACATATATATATTTTACATTTAAGAAATATGAATTTTTTCGTTTACTTTTTTGCTGGTTCTTTTTTAAGTTGCTTTCTTAAAAAATGAATGTTTATAAATCATTAATTAAACTCATTGTTTTTAAAAATTTTATTTCCCCTCCTCCCCCAAATATAAAATTTTTAAAAACACGTAAGGAGCGAAAGTACCTTTATACATTGTAAAAATCAATTTTTGAAAAATATTTTTAAAAATTATTACAGAAGGCTAGAAACATTTTAAAGCAAATCTAATCAATATCCAACAGTAATTACGCTCTCTGCAATAAAAAATATAGATGTGAACAGAAACTAATATTATAAAAAAAAAGTTAACAGATTTTTCGTTAATTTCTGATTGAATTTCGTTGGCTGGTCTCTCTCTCTCTCTCTCTCTTTTGTTTTGTTAATATCGCACTTCGAAACAACGTGAGGGGTATAGAGGTGACGAACTTCGTAATTTTAAATCACGATGAATTGAGGAGGATGACACCTGATTTGACATTTTACTCTCCAGACTGTTCGATTGGAAATTAACTATTAATATTTTTTATTTAATATATAGTTATATAACAGGGGCGTAGCTAGGTAACCAAACGCCTTGGTGCAACAACAAAAAAAAAAAAAAAACCGAGGGTCCTATTTTGATTGGACTTTATCAAGTAAAAATATATTAGTATTTTAAATATACAAAGCTATTTTAACATCAGCCCTTTATCATGATCTGCAGAATATAGGAAGTGGCCGTGTTAGCCTAGTGGACAAGGTAACAGACTAGTGGCTGGTATGTCATGAGTTCGAGCCCAGTACCACTGAAGACACGCCGTGTAGGGGCGCAATGCACGTCAAATCTGTTGAGAGCTCAAAAGTCTTCCCATTGGTGTGGTGTGGTAGTTAGGAGAGGGGATGCCAGCTCTGGCGTCGTCCTCGTCACTTGACCATGGTTCAAAATTACGAGGTTCGTTGCCAAAAGCCCTCGTCTGAACAGTGCGACGTTAATATTCACTCACGCAGAACAGAGGAAAGTAAAGCTACATACTACTTACAGTATGTGTATGAGTTTTCCTGAGTAAACTTTAGTGATTACCCAGGTTCGATTTAACACGGGATAGACAGGAAACGACACAAAAAATAAGCATCAACATGAAAATAATACAATATTATAATTATTTTTAAAAAACACCCCTGCAAAAGTGGGAGTGGGACAAAATTACATAAATCTATTTATTACAGATACGAGTTGTGGCGAAATACTCGAAGAGGAAAATAGCTTATTATGAATAATACTGTTATTAAAAAAATTACCAAGAAGGAATATCTTCCTGTGTAAGTTTAAGACGCATTTTTCATGGAACCTGAAGCTTATTTTCAAGTAACACTTGGAAAAATGAAAAAAATTGGAAAATAACATAAATTTTCAATAAGTAAAGTCGCAACATCATATACACAAAGGAAAGGAAAGAGAGGCCCCTGACCACTCCCAAAGTTTTCTCTCTCAAAATTGGGGTGGAACCGAGCCAAATCGTACTGTCACCTGCATGGTACTCAAAGCTACGGCTAACGACAGGCGTACAGTCTAGCCCGATGCCATGATGAATATCGTGGGCCTCGATCTGACTACGTCAGACAGGTGGCATTAGTAACAATAACAAGGAAAGGAAGGATTTTCTCTCTGAATTGTTTAAATTTGTTTTTAATTTTAAGAAATACTTAAATAGCAGATAAATTTAAAATATTAGGTTTTTTTCAGAATACACAAGCATTCTTCCGTTTTCAATTTTATAAAAGAATGTAGAACTATAATGTACATCCTTCAAAAGTTATCTAGTGAAAAAGGAAGAAAGCCAATCAGTTTTTATTCTTTTTGTGTTCATACTTTTTGCTATTGAAAAAAATTGAATAATTCCATAACAAAATTTTCTTTGATTCTTTAAAGTTTATACTTAACAGAAAAAAAAGTGAAAAATAAAGCTTCATATGCATTTTCAAAAATTAGCTTCAAAAATTTCCTCTTCATTTTGTTACAAGTAATCGTGAATCGCAATACAATCAACATCATATGTACCAAATATTCACATGCACACAGAAATTTCTGAAATCAAGAAGCTCCAAACAGTGTTATGCATGACAAATATTTATATCTTATTTTCGAAACATGTAATTAAAAGATTTTAAAAGTACAAAGTTTATATTTTATTTAGAAATTAAAGATACAAAATCGCATAAAAAATTCTTTTAAATTTCTTAAAAATCGAATGTTGACGCACTCATAAAATACTTTGTCAATGCAACAGTAAAATTCAAACATTTAAATTAATAAAACTGAACCGTAAAAAAATATGTTATACAAAATTTATAAACGTATTTCTGTTAAATTATATCTAGCAAAAAGTTTAAGTGAACATTTCGTATTTAAATATGGATGCAAATTTTTTTAAGAAGAGCACTCTCTCTCCCTCTACGAAATCCTCCCCCCCCCTAGAATACATACAAAAACTTAGGATTTCTCAGACAGGAGTGGCTCTAGGGCCGGACAAACCGGACCCATGTCCGGGGCGGCATTTGGGCCAAATTTTAAAAATACCTTTTTTTTTTTTTTTGTTATGGAAAATTTGGAAAAGGAAGTTGAAGTACACTATCTAGGGAAAAATATTCAGAACGAGATAATTTCTCTTTTATATGAGAATATTAAATTTTCAAATGATTTACTACTTGCTAGTGTTTCAAATTTACAATATACGTTAAATAATTAATTATATATTAATAAGAAAAGTTTTTCTTAGGATTATAAAAATATATTAATGGTCTTTGGAAATGCAATTTTGCTGTACTTTTACCACTTGTAAAAATGATCTAACTGTACTTAACAATTGTCAATATTCTTACACATGGAATTTTATTGCAAAGCTTTATAAAAATATCTCTGTTATTCAATTTTATGTGAACGCGTGAAAAAAACAAGAAAAATACTTTTTGAACTTTACGTAGAAATTTCCTTACTAAATTCCTACGTATTTCTTTATAATTGCATAGTTAATTTCGGCTTATATTTGATTCAAATTATTTTATGATATATCTATTTTTAATTTACGTATTTACATTCTTATAAAAACTTTGCTTCGTTTATATATCTGACTTTCCCCCAATACACTTAAGTCCTTATGATGTGTAGGAAATTTTTTATCTTAATCATTTCAACTGCTTTGCAGGTAAATCAATTGACGAAGAAAATATTGCTGATCTCAATATAAATATAGATCTATGTCATTCGAACTAGATGATGATTTAAGAAAAATGACGTGGTAATCTTTCAAAATAGCTTTGATTATACTCGCAAATTTTTTCTCAACGCTCTGCATTGTGTCAATGGAACAAAACTATAAATTGTTTTCTAAAAAGACCACACCTCTAAGCGGATACTATTGGACCACTTTGACCAGATGTCTGCAATAAATGTCAAAAGTAAATTAGCCCCTTTTCAGAGGAAAAGACAGTGAGACTCTCTGTCTCCGTTTTTTATCTCTGGAATCTTGCGCACCCCTAAATCAGGATTCGGCAGCACATAATTGCTTATTTCACAGCCAAATCTTGAAAATCGGCTTACTTTAAGGTTTTGGTGATTTAACATCTCTAACAGAATTACTAGCCATTGTAACTCATTTGGAATTGTCCAATTAATATTATACGCATGTTGCTGCAATGACATAAAATCCTTTAGCTAAAAAAATGTTTACCTTTTTTCCTTCTTCTTTTTGAGTATAGAAACAATTGTGAAGGTTATAAATGTTAAGCTTTGGGTACATAGTGATCTCAATAAGGAAATTTTTCAATAAAATTTGTTACACCACCCTTTATACTGCACAAACCATTGTCTTTTTCAAATGGTTTTGGATCATATCTACTGTATTAAAAAGTGTTGTGTAACTAATATTGCTGACAGTCTTAGAAAAAGCAGAGTGCTTTTAAAACTAAATAAAATTTTAACTTGTTGCATTTCCCATCATATAAATATTTTTTTCCAATTAATTACATTACCCAATCTCTAATGCTGTAGAAAGTCTTTCACAACTGTTATACAATTAAAATGCATGTCACCACAGCAAGAAATCCCATCTAGCACTTTTTGAGATCAAAAAGTCATTTAAGACTTTCTAAGATGCAAGAATATTTACTTCATGTATTTGGTTGATATACAGAACACATAAAAAGCAACCAGAAAAATTACAACTATTTAAAGTATTTATGAAACAAATGCAGTATATAAAAAAATGGTTTATTACTGGACAAAAAATAGCAAATTCTTATTAATATATCTATACAATAAAAAAGACAATCACATTATATCATTACTTTCACCGTCATTTTCCACATTGCCCATGAAATATGGTGTATGGATGCAAAACCTCTGTTTCTAAATAGGTAAGGTAAATTTCTCAAGGTCTATTCCTTATAACTAATAACAAAAATAATATCGCAAAGATGAATAATTATTATTAAGAATTATTTATACGTGTTAAAACATATTACTTTGGTATACACTTTTGCTTGTATAGATAGCAAGCATTAATATCCCTGATCCAATATATTTATTAATATTAGTGATGAGTTAGTGAATATTAACGTCCCACTGTTCAGCTACACGAGGGCTTTTGGGACGGTCCGCGTAATTTTGAACCATGGTCAAGTGACGCGGACGACACCTGAGCTGGCACCCCTCTCTCCTAACTAACTCACCACACCAACGGGAGGACGTTTGAGCTCTCGACAGATTTTACGCGCATCGCTCCCTACACGGCGGGTCTTCAGTGGTACTAGGATCGAACTCATGACATGCTAGCCACGATCCGATGCCTTGACCACTTGGCTACCGCGGCCACTATTTAATATTAGACACTTACCTGCAATAGAAGTGTACAGGTATTTTCTAAATTCGTTTGTTCCAAAAGTATGAATCAATTTTCTTTACCAAAAATTTTATTAATAAAGTATGATATAAAGGCACCGTAATACATTTTATTAGACTGCATCAGATGAATAATATACGAAACATGTAAATCTTATTCTTCATAAAATAAAATATACTCTGTTTTTTGGAAAAAGCTCTATTATCTTAGAAAATATTATAAAAACTATGGATGAAAAAAAAAAACTCCTCACATATGAGCATTTGAAAATATAATATATCGAAATGTTTATGTGCTATTCATCCATAATTAGCAAATTTGTTTCTCTTGTGTAATTTTATTATAATAAATCGCAACTATGCAACAATACTCAATTATCTCTAAAAAGATTTTTTGTACTTTCTCTGAAACATACAGCTTATTTCTTTTGAAATTATGAATAATTTTCTACCATCTGTCTTAAATTTTTCTTTTGATATATTCGGAAATATACCTGTTTTTAGAAACTTATCTAAAAAAGAAAGAAAGAAAAACTCATTAAAAACAAAAATATTAACAGCTAAGGTATGTGTGAGCTATTTTCATGAAAAATTTTATATCATTGTATATGTTTGAATTCCCCCCCCCCCTGTGTCTGTACTTTATAATTTTTAGCATTTTTGATAGTTATTCCTTCGAGCAAAATAGTTATGTCTTTTCAGAACTTCGAAATAGTATTGTGCATATCTCATTACTAGGTACCATTTGAAATATTTAGTAGTTCCATTTTTCGAATAATTTAATACTTGCTAGTGTTTCAAATCTCGAACATTAACAATACGTTAAATAACTAATTGCATTTTTATAAAAAAGTTTTCCGTGCAATTATAAGTAAAAAAATATAGTGATATATTTTCAAATAAATTTACTCAACATTTATCACAAGTAAAAATGTTTTCATTGCACTTAAGATTGTTAATAATGTTACACATTAATTTTATAGCAAAGATTCAAGCACATTTTTTTTTCGTTATTCAATTTTATGCGAACGCGAGGAAAATATGAAGAAATACTTTTCAAATTATACTATGTAGATTTTATACAGAACTTTTTTGATTGAATTCCTTTGCATTTCTTTGTAATTGCAAGCTTATTTCGAATAATATTTGATTCAAATTATTTTATGATGGATCTGATTTTAAATGTGATATCAATATAT
Organism: Trichonephila clavata; assembly: GCA_019973975.1. NCBI lineage: Eukaryota > Metazoa > Arthropoda > Arachnida > Araneae > Nephilidae > Trichonephila > Trichonephila clavata. The sequence goes on from BMAO01031303.1 coordinate 9,982, forward strand.
TTAAAATCTTTATAATGTGTAAGAAATTTTTTATCTTCAATCATTTTGGTGAATAATTAAATGATGAAGCAAATACTGATGTTTTCAGTACAAATATAAATCTGTGTTTAACAACTAACACATATAGAATGACAGAAGTGTTTATGGAAGGTTTCGCGGCACAGTCTTTCAAGATCGCCTTGATTCTACGCTCAAGCTTTTACACAACATTCTTCTCATTGTGTCAAACTTACAAAACTGCTTTTTCTAAAACCTTTACATGAAGACCACTCCCTCGAAACATCTGGAACCGTACGTATCCCAAAATCAGGGATTGGCAGCAAATAATTCATTGCTGAAAGATAACCAAATAACTGAACTGCTTCCACAGCTGTATCTTGAAAGTTCAACCTACTTTTATGAATTTGGCGATTTAGTTTTGAGTTTGACGAGTAAAAATATTAAACCATTATATCTCATTTGGAATAATCCAATTATTATTAATCGTACATTGCTGCAATGAAAATAACATCAATTAACTAAACATATATACGTAAAAATAAATATATTATAATCCTCGAAACGATTTGTTAATGTTTGTATTTTGCGCTTATAATTGCCTCAAGCTTTTTTCTTTTCTTCCCGAAATTTATTAAGGTGATATGGTACCCTAAAAATCATTAAACTGTCGAAAAATTTTTATTGGCTTATTTGATACCCCGAATCTTTATAAATATGCCTGCAAAATTTCAAAGCTTTTCCTGCATTTTTCATAAAGTAATGGAGCAATGTTTGATGCTAAACAGCAACTACCACGCCTACATTTCAGATTATCTGCTAGAAAAGAGCCTGATAAAAAATGAACTAATTATTTTTCTAATGTGCATCAATGAGATTGACATTATACAAGCAGTAATAAATCATTTTAAGAAAGAATTGTGCAATTCATGCAAAAATTCTAGTTTGTGAATTATTCACTGGGAAGATCAAATGGATTTGGTCAAGATTTAAAAGGTGTGCGTGCTTTTTATGATATTATTATGAATGAAATTAAAACTTCAAAACGGATACTCCCAAAGCACAAATACTAAATCTCATTTTGATAACTCAGATAATTAAAAATCTAATTCGCAAGAATAGAAAAACTCTCCCATTTTTATATACTTGTTTTTCGTAATATATATATATCCCATGTGTGCGAGATTCAACACTTTTATTATTAAAATATTTTAAGATATTTATTTAAACAAATGCACGTATACAGTTCTTAGATTTTGGTGTATTTTACCTATAAATTGTTATTTGCTTTTGCTTTTATTCGTGTACTATATATAACATGCGAAGGCTTTTAAAATCATGGAAATAAAAAATAAAGAAATAAAAAAATTTTGTACATGTTGTGCATTAGCTCTGAAGTGTGTGTATATTTTTTTTTATAATTATTAAGATAAAAAGTTTTATGAAAGATTGATCTTTCATTCGTTTTTTTTCTATATATTTATTATGGCAGTAACTGTTTAATTGTTCTACATTTGTGCAATTTTTTACGGTAAGTAGTTTTGAATAAGCTAATTAACATTTCATAAAAGTTTCAGACTATTCGATGAATATTATATCATGCTATTCATGGAATGAAAACTTCAAACTCATATTTCTCCATGTTGAATTTTTGTACATATACTGTTATTCAAAACCCTAAGGCCTTTTTGGTAATTGAAGTATGGGTTTGAAATTTTTTATACATGTTCTGAAATGTATGTTTTGTAAAACTGTGCATAAGATTAGCTCTAACATGTGTGTGTTTAGTACTTTTTCTAAAAAATTTCAAAATCAAAATTAATGTTCTTTTGGGAATTTTTGGAAGTTTAACTATAAAAAAATTAATAAAAAATTAAAGAGCAGCAGCAGGGGAAAAAAACCATGCACAGTTTTATATAGTATATTATAAGGTACTTGGAAAAATTTTTTGAAAATATTTAAAAAAAAGCCTTAGGGATTTAAAAATGCTTAAAAAGGTAAAAAAAATTTTAATTTTACAAACATTTTGCAATGGAATTATTATTAAATAGTAACCTTTATAAAATCAATTAAAACCAAATATCTAAAAAGTAAAAAAAATTGTGAAGATGGTACCATATCGCCTTAAGAGCGTATGTAAGTTAACAGTATTTAAAATTGAATGATTAGGTCTTGAAGCAACACAGGTTCCTAATTTCATGGTATTCAATGGTTATTTTATGCGTTGTTTTTTTATATAATTGAGCATATTTAATAAATATCTTTTTATTTTATTGTTAATTGAAGAATTTAATTTAATGATTAGGAAGCCAAAAGTACGAGAAACTTCGGATATTTATCAAAAATTCTAACAAATAATTAATTTTATTGTTGCAATGAACATAAATCATTTCGCTAAAACAATGTTTTTTCCCCCTTCTTTCTTTTTAAACCTAGAAACGATTTATAAAGGTCTATATTTTGTTTTTATAAATGTTAAGCTTAGGGTTACTAGTGATCTCAGTAAGGAAGTTTTTTAATTTGTTTTTTTAGCCAAATCTTATCAGGTATATATATATGCTGACAATGTTTTAAATTGATCGATTGGGTCATGGAGCAACACAGGTTTCTAATTTTACTAATTTCATAGTATTCAATTGGTTATTTTATGCATTTTTTATACTAAGCAAATTTTTAAACATTTCTTTATTTTATTGCTGATCAATAAACTGAATCCAATAGTTAGATATTAAAAAAAAACCCGAAATTTCGGAGATATTTATCGGAAAAATTTTAATAAATAAGGTGTTGTTTGAATTCTTTTTTATAATCATCAGACAAATCTTTGAAAAACATGCCCAGCTTTTCCAAAAATTTTATTAATCCCGTCAAAATTTATTAAAAAATGTACAACTCTTTCTAATATGAGATTGTTGTGATCGTTCCTGAGTTTCTCTCAATTTACTATCAAGCAAATTTTGTCTTGTTACACACATCCGACCCTGTTTTGTATTTCGTTTTACATATGTTTCATTACTGAAATTAATAAATGCATTTCTTTCATTCATCTCACAATAATTGAAATATATCATTAGAATACCTAAAGTATATTATTGCGAATCTTTTATTTTGCAGCAATATCTTCTAACATCTATACAAATAAATAAAATTGAAGTGTCTGTTTGTAATTTCAAATTAGCAGCTTTTTTTTAATGCACTAAAAGTATATACGGTACTCATAACAAAAAACCAATTTTTAAATTTTTTGTCTGTCTGTCTGTTTGTTCCGGCTAATCTCGGAAACGGCTGGTGCGATTTTAAAATTCTTTCACTAATGGAAAGCTACATAACGGGAGTAACATAGGCTATATTTTATTCCCGTATTCTTACGGGAACGGAAAACTATACGGGGTGAACGTGAAACTGAATGCCAAGATGAACTCCAGCTGAGCTAATAAGTCGTTGTTTTGGTTACTGGCGACCGATGCTCTTCATGAGCCTTAATAGTGTTACGCGCACATGATAATACGCTGACACGTGCCATAATTTTTTTTATGATAGTTATCTCACTGTTCAGTTAAGTAGAGCATCGGCTGTTTCGGATGCACTTTTAAAAATAATAAATCAAGGCTTCATAAGCAAAAAGCAATGCAAGAAACAAAAAATTGATAAGTTTTACGGTTAGTTTTAATCCTTCTTTTTTTTTATTTACATTTTTAGTCACATTTAACAATAGTTATTATAATCCCAATCTATATCTATACAAATAAATAAATTGAAGTGTCTGTTTGTAATTTCAAACTAGCAGCAATTGTTTGCGGGGTTCAAGGGGCGTTAGAAATTCCGATTTTTAAGTTATTAGACGTACAGTCTTGAAACTTAGTAAGTAGATTCCTCTCATAGGGTAGAGATACGCTACAAAATGGGTTTCGTGAAAATTGCCTCAGTGGCGTTGCGGGACTTAAGGGGCGTTATAGATAATTATTTCCATTTTTAAACTATTAGACGCACAGTCTTTATTTTGATAAGTAGGTTTCTTTTATAGAGTAGAGATCAGCTATAAAAGTTTTGTGAAAACAGACCTCTAAATGGCGTTGCGGGGGATTTAGTGGCGTACTAGATAAATAGTTTCGTTTTTAAACTACTTCACCTCCCTGCTTGAAATTGGTAGGAATGTTCTTTCATGGAGTAAATATCCGCTACAAAACAGGTTTGGGAAAAATTGACCCAAGGGGTGTTAAGGGCAGATATAAATAATTATTTCTATTTTTAAACTATTAGACGCACATTTTGAAATTTGGTAAGCAGATTCCTCTCATAGGATAGAGATACACTACAAGATGTGTTTTGTGAAATCGACCCTAGGCCGCGTTGCGGGGATTCAACGGCGTTATTGATAATTTTTTTTTTTTTGCATTTTTAATTTATTGGACGCACAGTCTTCAAATTTTGCAATCAGATTCCTTTCATAGTGTGCAATTCCCTACAAATTGGTTTGTGAAAACAGACCAGAAGTGGCGTTCGGGGGCTCAAGTGGCGTTATAGATTATCTCCATTTTTAAACTATTAGACGTACAGTCTTGAAATGATAAGCGGATTCCTTTCGTAAAGTAGAGAACCGCTACAAAATGGGTTTCGCGAATATGAACTACCAAGTTTAATTTCGGGAGATTAAGAGGCGTAATTGATAAATATTTCATTTTAAATATTTGATCATCCTGCTTGAAAATTGGTAGGCATGTTCCTTTCATGGAATAGAGTTCCTCTAACAAAGAGTAAAACGAAATTTACCCCAAGGAGGGTTGCGAGGGGTCAAGAGGAGTTACAGAAAAAAATTCCTGTTTTTTAATTGTTAGACCCATATACTTGAAATTTGTTAAGCATGTTTCTTTTGTTGAATAGGGATCCACTAAGAATGTATTTTAAGCAAATCAAGTTCTGGGGGGGGTGCAGGGGGTTACTGGGACGCATTGACGAAAAAAATTACTTTTTTTCGAGCTACAAGGACTATAATAATGAAATTTGGTTTGCATTTTTCTTTTGTTGAGTTGAAATCCGCTAAGAGCGGTTATTTTGGAAAACGGCTCTCAACGGGATTGATAGTAAAACTGTTTTTTTTCTATTAGATTTAGACTTGAAATTTGGCTTGCATGTTCAATTTACGGAGTAGAGATCCACCGAAATTGATTTTGCGGGAATCCACTTGGTTTTGAGTTACGAAAGAGCAAACATCATTCTCTGCTTCAATTTTAGAGAATTTAGAAAACACAAATTAGATGAGTTGTGCCCCTTTTTTTATCAACAGGCGACAGTTACAGGTATAAGTATATTTTTCAATACAATCGAATTCTTAATGCAGAGATTAGATATCAATAATTTATACATATATATAAGCAGTAAAAATTTATAAAACATTATGAAATTCCCAGCGAAGCGGCGGGGTAACAGCTAGATTCAAATAAAACCCTTCCAAGATTAATAGTTTTACAGAATTTCACCATTTTACTAAAATAAAATATTAGTATAATAATATAAATTATTTTAATACATTTTTTAAAAAATCAGAACGATGTGATTGTCAAAAAAGATCCCAAAGAAAAATAGAAGTCTTTATGCAAGTTTTGAATAAGTAATAGTAGCAATTGAGACAGAGACATTAACAAACTTTTTTACGACGTCCAATAAAAGTTTAATTGACTTACATAATATTTATAGGATTTCAAAACTGAATGAATACTTTATACTTTTTTTTAAAAAAAGAAATACGATTCCTAATGTTTTTACAAAACATGTACTGTTAACGTTTTTTTCTTAAATTATTATGTTGCATGCAAATGTTAAATTTTAATATAAATAACTATGCAGCTAATGATTGTTTACTTATGGAACTTGTAAAAATTATAAAAAATCAACTATACAAGGTTTTT
>BMAO01031304.1:0-14834 GCA_019973975.1 Trichonephila clavata
TTTGGCATGCTGAAAACATAGTTTAAAAATTAATAACATAAAAATTATACTACCTGCAGAGGGTTTCATGGCATCCAATAATCACGTAAACAAGAAAGCAAAATTTATTATTTTTTGAAGCAATCCTTAAACTTATCAACATGACACTAGAACATAATAAACAAAATTTGAGTGTCATCTCCTACGTCACTTACATAGCAAAAATTTTTCTTTTTTTTAAGTTTCCGATTGTTCATGTGGTTCAATGTTCTGCTCCAATTTCATAAGTTCACAAATAATTGCCCTTATTGATCGGGGCAAAGACGTTTTTCCATCCATTGCGCAAGGAGATCTTCACTTAGCTTTATTGCCAACTTTCTTCTAGATAACACTTTTTCAGATTTGAGAGCCATATTACGCTCATATATAAAACGTGCATTTAATAGACTGATATTTATCATGCCGTAAAATACGGCAAGAGGCCATCGACTTGTTTTTCTACTGCATGGCATGTTGTTACACATCTGATCTAATGTGTCTAAGGTTCCTTTTGTTGAATTGTAAAACTCAATTATTTCCGGTTTTCCACTTTCCTCATTTATATTCGGTTTTTCTTGGAATGTCAATAGAAGAACAACAAATATGTTTTGTTTTGTTTTATACGAAAAAAGAATTTTATATAGCTTGGTCAAAACAATGCATAGAGGCTCTTACACTTCGAGATCACAATTCTAAGAGTTCAGGAGGAATTTCTTGTTTATTTTCCCGAATAGTTCCAACAACTGGGAAATTCATTGGAACCTTCAGAAGTTTGTCAGCTTTTCGATTCATACTCAGAAATAAAATTTTCATCATTACTCAAATCTTTTAATAGTTCACGGATAGCCTCAAAAGTTTTCTCCGCAAAAACGTTTTGACATCGTCCTGGCAACGCAGGAAAAAAAAACCAAGACAGGTTCTCAATTCCGAACATTACTGCTACCCATTCGTCTATCGGGCTAACATTGTTCTAAAAATACTACATGCGAAAAGATTCTGAGAAAAAAAATATCCTTATCTGTTGTAGGCAAGGTCATTGAAGGTACTGAGTAGTTACTTATATTTCCTGCTTTGGGGGGGAGGAGAGTACAAGGTTATTTGCTATGGGCGTAGTCTGCTGAATGAATGGGTAGCATTCTAGTGTTAAGCGTAAATTATCATATCGTAAGTTATATAGAATAAGAGTAAGTTTTTAGTACATAATTATTACATCTATAAGTAAGTATATTTACAGATATATTTTTGCGGGTACCTTATTGTATTCTCATCATGTAGGCTCTCTTCAATGAACCCTGTAACTTCCTTCGCTAAAAAATTCAAGCAGAAGCTCCCTTTTTTTCTTTTTGGTCTTTTTTGCTAGTTTGCCTGGTCACTTTCCAATCCTACCCTTTAAACATTCTAGTTGAGACTCTCTCCCACCCCATCAGTTTCTGAATTGGAAAGAACATGGCCTTGCAGGTGGTACAACCAGGCGATGTCCCAGATATCATTGGCTCTTTCAGTTTTAAGTTCTTTATGGCCCCCGACTTTTTTTTCGCCACATGTTAAAAGTCATATGCATGGCCATAAATTGACATATCATTCCGAAGCATAGTACACAACTAATGACATTTCCTCCTCACAATATCAAGTCATTATGTACGTACGTAACACGATCAATTGTTAGATGGAACAAAAGAATGGGAGAAAGGAAAGGCCACGTGGTATGTCTTTTAGCCTGTTGTGCCAGGAAAAAAACAGGTGTGGGAAACCACTGGCTAAGAAGTGACACGTTGCATTATCTTATTAAGTTAGAATGAATTGAAAAATAAATAAGTGTTTGTGATTTAGCATAAATATAGATTCAGAGTTGTCAATATTTTAATGAAAAAAATCATACAAATTGCTAAGATTTGAATAAGCGGTGGAAAAGGGAGATAGAAGAATAAAGAAAGTACAAAAATAGCACCTTACAATCATTAAAATTATGGTATAATGAGAAATATTGTTACCTGAATGATTAAGTTAATCTTCTTGAAACGAAGCTCTTGACACAAAGCATGTGTCATATATTTTATAGCAACTTGGCTGATAACTAAAGTACAGAATACAACCATTTCCGAATGGAGATACGCCGAAGCCAATGTGGACATTACAGAAGACTATCAGGTAAGAATCATTTATAATATTAGGATCTTCAATAAGTGTTCTTGCTGTCTTTTTCTCCCGAAGATGCTTTATTTAAAATATAAGGTAAAAAAAAGAAACATTTTACTGAAAGTATTGTACATTGCAGACACACCATTACCATCGAACGGGATAATTGATAATAAGTAGGGTCTATATGTGTTCGGTGAATTCGGCGGTTGGGGAATAATTCCTCATTTAAGCGCTTCCAAGAAGGTTTTCACTTATTCAAGATTCGGCCGAGGATTGTAATGTACCAAAATCCTTTTGTCGTGTCTCTGCTCATTTAGCGGCCGTTTTTTCTCTAGGGCTCGACTCAAAGGCTACAATCGCGATCACTCGTGACAGTCTCATTCGGTTTGAGCAGCTCATAACAAATTACACCTTTTTGAACCCACCAAATGCAGAGAAAAAGCTCGGAACCATGAATATTTGGGTTTGCGGGCAATGTTGACGTGCATAGCCGGGCTTATCCCCCCCCCCCTTCCTTGATCTTCTACGTTTTCGATTACCATATTTCATCGCCAGTCACGATATGGAACAAACAAAAACCTGTTCGACGTCTCTCGGCTTCAACTTATACAACTATTTGCTAATGTATTTGCTCTGGATCATTCCTAACGCTTTTAAACGTTTTGAAACTGTTGTCTGACATTTGTGTTCATCAAGCAATTCATTAAGTTCTTTGTCTTCAGACGTTTTCAATGCGCCAGAGTGTTCTTCAAACTAAAATTCAAAATTTTTATTTTTGAAGTTTCTAAACCAGTTTGCATGTCGTTTCCGACAGTCTAAACGAGGATCCTGCGTGCTTCAGCTGCAGAATCCTGTTGAATAATGAATCAATGCTAACAAAACTGCTCACAATTACACTTTACTTAGCACAAATCTAATTTTTAGGACCACCGTCAACAAAAAAAGGGCAGGGGAGGGGGGTACACTATGGCAAACTAGCTTTCACTGAAGTTAAAGGTTACATACACAGCATCTCTCTTCAGATATGTTGTCATCTGAAATTACATGTAAGTTAATCTGGTAGGGCCATCTATTAGGGAACAGCGACAACTTTTTAAAAGTCCTCATAGAAAAAATATTTTTAAATAAAATTATTTGTTCAATTCGAAACAATTTACGGGTTCACTAAATTTCACTGATTGTGAACTTTTAAGTAAATAATTTTACTGTAAAAATATATTCATATGTTTTCTTCTTCAAAATGGTATAACGTTAAAATATTGTAATGTTAACAAAGTCCCATGTGTTGTTTATACAATACCTAACCATCACTTGTTCTGAAAAGGAACCCAACAGTCTGAAAAAATGTAAAGATTAACCTGACGAAAAATAGTTGTAGAAGTATGGGGGTTGTTCAACTGAAAATAAACTAATATTTTAACGACGGAAATATTTATTATTCCCCCTCAAAAGGGCAGTCTACACCAGAGAGAGATGCTACATGTATGAGCAGAACGTGACAATATTCAGAGACAACAACCAAATGTAACAAAACAAATTTTGCGACGAGTGTTTCCAAGTAAATACAACTTGGTGTTATTCAATGTTCGTGCAGAAATAGGTTATATATGAAGTGGAATGTAAGCCGTGTTTGGAGAAGGCGGAATTGTACTTGTTTCATGATAACATAGAGCTTCGCACATTGCCAACAGAACACTGTATTCCTGCTGAGTGGTGTAAAATCACCCATCATACAGTCTGGATCTATTACCTTTTAAATGCCACGTATTTTGATAGCTAAAATGAAGACTAGAAATTTTTACTCTTCGCTTGCGAGCAAGCAGTGCATAGTGCTGTGGATGAATTGTTGCATCCTCAATTTTCATCTTTCTTTTCAGAATGAAATATCTCATACCACGTTGAGACTTTTAAAAGAAACACGAGAGGTGTTTTTCCCAATATAAAATATTTGTAATTTTACAGGCATAAATTTTATCTGAATGATCCTTATGCATCCACAAGAAGCGAATAATAAATGAATTTTTTAAGCAATGAATTCTGTGTACTAAGTTATGTAAAAATGCAAAATACAATCGTCTGAAAGAAAATATATTGAATAACATAATTTGGGGTTTTAATAGTATCATTATTAACACACACACATACACACACACACACACACACACACATATATATATATAATTCAAAGAGATTGATCATATACTGAAAGTATTCCAGAGTTTGGTTTCTTAACAGTTTTCCCACGGAATCTGTATCCCATTCTGTAATGAGAAATTATTTTATGCGTCCTTTAACTGTATCAATTAATTAATGTTTTAAAATCTGTCGTCTAGCATTCAGCTTGAATTATATTATTCTAAGAAGTTTTTTTATAATTTCAAACAGCGGGATTTTATTTATTTTTTCCGGTTTTTTTATGTAATTCAAATATATTGTATTGCATTTACATGAATGCAGCTATTGAGATTTAAGGAGGGAAGTTGGGACCCCACAGGATTGAAATTATACTCACTAATTAAAAAGAGATCTTTGACTGCAGCCTTAAAGAGGTAATTCTTGAGCTGTTAGCAGTGGTATTCGTCTTATTCAGTTGTAATGGAAATTTCAAGTATCACTAAAAGTATCGCTTTTTTGTCTTCTTGTCATATGAATGTGACTTCCACAGTCAAATTAATTGTATCTTAATTAAAACACCGACTCGATACAAAGGTCACGTGAACAGCAGAGCAATAATACAAATAAGCGGAAGAAAAATACCTATTCATGTGTGTTTTTCCATTCTAGTTGGTCTCTATAAGTGTTGTTGTTTCTCCAACACAGCCAAGCATCCTAATATATGAAGCTCACGGCGAATTGTTCTGTTTGAAATTAAATCTTCTTGACCCTCTGTAATCAACTGAAAAGTTATGTTGTTTGGCAAATAATTCGTATCGTTTCTCGCTGATTCCTATCTGCGAACTTCTTTCTTCTACATGTTTCATGTACAAAAGTAACTTTTTTGTTTTGTTATCTGATTTTAATTTAAGCATGTCTTACAACTTTGGCTGTTTAAGCCATTGGAGACTTTTATAGATAAGCAGCAATAACAGTTTTCTGCAATTCTTGGATATATAACATTTAAAAAAAATTTCACAACTGTGCCATATTTGTAACTGTTGTGAATTCGTCAGCTGCGAGAGGACGGGTTCCAATTACATTATATAATTGCAAAGCAATGCAAGGACAATAGAGTCAAGGATTTGAAATTCGCTTCTATAAAAAAAAATTATCCAGATGTACCTTAATCAAGATTTGATTTCTGGAAAAATGAAATTGTAAACGGAAATCCAAAAGTTTTGGAGAAAAGATTTAGATGTACTTCCACTTTGTAGAAGGTAGGATCAATAGCTTACCCCATTGATGTTCCCAAATTATAAAAAATCCACAAAAAAAAGAATTTCAAGCAATATCGAATAATTTCTTTTTAAAACGAATAAAGCACATAAAAAAAACTTCGCGGTCAAGAGATCCTATTTATAAATTCAAAGTGCATTAACGAAATTTTCGAAAATCTAGATAAATAACTCAAAAATAAAAATTAGGAGCGATGTTTTAATTCTAATTGTTTTATTTTTAATGCAGTTTTTGATAGTTATAATGCTCTGTACATATTTCCTTTTGTAGATATTTTTGGTTTTTTGGAAAAATTACAATCATAAATAGATAATATTATAATGGGACAGAAAGAGTAGCAATTAGTTTACGGTTCTGCAAGCAAGCCAGCGAATTTAACAAAAAAATTTCAATATCATTATTGCATTTTGTGTATTTTTTGTATGATTTTTCACTTTCAAAGAAAATAAATGTTAATACATATTTCTGCGATTGATCTCTGAACTATTATGAAATGAAAATATATTTATTTTTTTTCTAGAACTTTCAATGATTTATTTATGAGATTATTCAAAAAAAAAATAGCCGATAAACCTTGAAGGAAATTAAATGTGAATTACTCGTACATGAAATCGAAATATTCCCATAGCTCACTTTCACATAAAATTTTTGATTATAGTTTCAGTTCACTGCATTTATTGAAAGTTCTAAAGAAGTTGTCGTAGCAATTGATGATGTCAAGCTCATTCCGGGTCGTTGTCCAGAAACAGGTAAATGATTTTCAATTGTTAAAAATGTTTTTCGGATTTCTTACTCACCCAATGCATTTTTAGCGCGTTTTTCACGTAGTGGAACAAAAGCGCTATTAGGACGCAAATTTCGTCTTCGTTCCATATTTTGTCGTACCTTTTTCTCAGCCAATAAGCAACCAATTGACCTCGGGTTTTCGGCATTGGGTCGCCTTTGTGCCCTAGATGAGCCAAATCATATTTAAATTTTCCCATAGTTTTTCCGAATTTTTCTACAAATTGTCCTGAATTTCGCTAGTTTATAAGAAAAACGCGCTAAAATTACTTGGCCATGCCAATGATTGATATCTTGTTTCCTACTTTCTTACGATTGAGTTCACCTGCTGCATCCCCATTGGTCAGGTGATTTTTGGGGAAAAACGCCCATCCACTGATCTGATTTCATTTTCAGTGTTCTGCACTGTTTTTGAAGCTCTATTGCACGCACTTAATGCATTCTAAAATTATTAAAGTATTATTTTTATCATTTTACCTAAGGTATTCTTAAATTATTGAGTATTTTAAATTAACAAATTGCAAGAGTCAAAACGTTACAGTCATTCAAAATCCTAACGATTGGAGGTTAAAGCTCCGAAGAGCTAGGAACTCTGTTCACCCACCCAGCGATTCTCCTCCGAGAAGCAAGTACTTCTATCATTTCTGAGAATATTTCTATTTTATTATGACTTACAGCAAACACTTACAAAGTTCTAATTTTTATTAAAAAAAAGCAATAAAGTCATTTTGTTAGTAATTCCGAAAAGTGAAAAAAAAGAAGAGCAATATATTTAACACTCACATTCACTCAAACACATAGATATATACAGGGTGTTTCAAAACTGGACGACAAATGGGCACGAGATGAAAGGGGGGGGGTCATATCTCTTCTGGGAAACCCTAGCACTTGATTAAATGAAGATGAGCACATTTTTTAAAAATGTCGAAAATTGAAACCCTCAATCACATTATTAGTTACTGTGACCCCAAATTTCACAATTTTTCGATGATTTTTACAATTATGTCATCCTACATAGTCGTACTATTAGTTCTACTCACGAAGCGGATAAATATTTGCTGGTTTAGTTGAAATTAACCTTGTTTGTGTGAGTCAGGGTTTGAGAAAAAGATGCACCTAACTTTGACTGTCCATAAAAAGAAAACTATTACACTCAATCCCAGGCAAGTTTCTCAAAAGTTGGCCCATTTAGTCAAGATTCAGAAATGGTACACTTGTTCTTTTCTACGCGTAACATTCATTTTAAAAAAATATCTGTTGATACCCTACATCACATTAATAGGTACTGTGAAACAAACTAACGTGATCTTTCATAGTCGTGCTATTAATTACAATCATAAGTGGAGCAAATATCTTTCCTGTTTAAGTTAAAACTAACGTAGTTGAGCCGGTTTGAGAAAATAATGTCATATAAATTTGATGCTTCAAAAAAGAGAAAAGAATAATGCATAATAATCTAAGAAAGTTATTTCAAACGATGACTTAATTAGTGGCAAATCCAAAATAATGCAACACTTGCTATTTGCCATTTTGCTTTCTTTTGCACACAAAAGGACTTCATTTTTTTTAAAAAAACTGAATCGTTAGTATGTAAACTCAAACTAAGCTATGAATTAAAAATGTTGACATTATTTATAGTTGTTGTTATTATTATTAAGCATGTCTTTAATAGCCCTGATTTCTTTTTTGTTTAAAACAAATATGAAATGTTTTATTTGTTTAATATTAAAAGTTGTTTCTAAGTTGCTAAAATTTCAGTAATTTTAGAAGTTAATCTGATTTTCTTATCACTCTTTAATTTGTTTTGCCTCTTTTCACTCTTTGACCATAATTTTATTATTTCCATTATAAAAATGTTCTTCGTATTCTTTTTGCTACATACTTTGTAGAACATTTTTGCTATATAATGTATTGTATTCAGTCCATATAAAGAGATGGTATTGTATTATTGAGAGATAGAGAGAGTATGAAGGTGTTTGATTTCTATGGCATTATTACTAATTTTTTTACTGTAAAATGTGAACTTTGTAGATTGTTCGAATATAGAGATGTGTAGAAGTTTGTTCAATGTATTGCATATTTAGCAATACATCATATGGATATATTTAAAAGATTTACAATAAATAAAATTGGAATTATTATCGTATGTTTATTATTAAGCATAAGGCACATTTTGCATCTGTTATCATTATTTTTTTTGTGACGAAAATAAGTATTCTGAATATAGTGAGAAGCAACTTTATGATGTTTGTTCTTTTTAAAATATGTTATTCTATTATATAGAAGAATCTGTGTTATTATTGCTTATGTACACTAATATAGTCTTTTGCAGCATGCTGAAAATTAAAATTATTGTGCTTTTTGTCATGGCTAGTTCTAAACAAAGTTCTGCATCTACAGGATTTGAAAGAATTAAAAAAGTATTGTACACTCTGGAGAGTAGAAATCATAATTCAAATTATTCTTAGTGACTCCTTTATCAAAATCATTCTCAAATATGCTAGAATGATGGCAAAATTAAAGGTTCGTGATGGGAAATACTCAAAGGATTTGGACAAAGTATACATCAAAACAGTGGAATAGCAATGATATCACAGTCTCTACTAAAAAGAACACTATACCTGTATAAAGGAAAAAATACCAACTGCAAATGATAAAATAGAAGAATCAATTTTCCAAAATACTATGGTAATAGTTTGGCGATAATACACATACCATAATAGGTTGTCAATGAGCGAAGATAGGTTTTGAAGCTGATATAGTTGCCGGTCTCTAATTATAAAGCTTTCAAACATGATAATTTTGGAATTGGAACTGGAAAACTAGAGGCTATGATAATCCTAAAATAAATGGCAAATAAGCTATTTATAAAAAGAAACGAATATGAACGATGCATTCATTGAAAGGATGAGAAAACATTTTGATATTTTAACTTACTCTGACATTTTATTGACGATCACACATGTAAAGAGACTAAAACGAAACACAAGCCAAGATAGGACAGTACACAAAAGCATTTTTTTTTTCATTCCGGAGATCTCAGGTTTTATAGCTTCCTCTACCGGAAGTTTTGAGGATCATACGATTACCGTTAAACAATGTTATGATTAGTCAGAATAATTAAATGATGTAATAGCACATCCTGTTATTTTGAATGACCAATGTGGCAGTTTTAAAGAAGATAAAGTTGTAGTGAAAAGGATATTTCCTATTAGGCAGTACATGAAAAAAATAATTTTCATGCGATGTCTTAAAGCAGTGCTTCTCAAACTTTCATACTCTCGACCCAATATTCAATCAGGATTTTCATCGCGCTCCCCTCCATACAACAAGAATGTATTGAATTCGAAAATATCATACTTTGATGCTTAAGCTACAATACGATTTTAACCTTTTAAGTGCCACCGGCGTATATAAACGTCCCGCTCAACCAGTGTGTAAATTGCCCTGGGCGTACATATAAACGTCTTTCCAAAATAAGATCTTTTCTGTACACTCCTATCCATGAAATTACTCCGTAGGTTTTGAATATGCAATAAAATGATTGATTGCGAAGAATTTACTTATTTCAGAAGATTTCTTATTTATTCCTCCCCCCCCCTCCAATACATCCCATACGCTCGCCTACGAGAAAAATGGTGGCCTTTGGAGCGAATCTCGTAAGTTTTAATCCAAGTTCAGGGATTAATGATAAACCGTACAAATTATCAAGATAAGTGTTAGTTTTTGTATATAATTTTATATATGACAAACCCATGGGGGCCCTGTTAATTATTAAACTTGTTCTTAACTTAGTAATGTTAAATTGATTATAAAATACATTGTTCAATACTGATTCCTTTATAAATGTATTATATCAGTTTAAATGTTTCTTTTTAAATTTTTTTTATTTTGTAAGAATATATTTTGCTTGTTTTCTTTCAATAAATTAATAGTTTTTAAAATTATCTTTTGTTTTTGACTTTTCAATATATTTGAGCCCCCCTCCTGGGGTTATCACGCCCCTGTAGGGGAGCGCCCCGCACAGTTTAAGAAGCGCTGTCTTAAAGGGTTCAAGACCACCATGAATTCAATAAAATTGCACCACGAAATATTTAAATGGTTAATTATTTCATACACACTTATATACATATATATATATCTCCTTAAGATAATGGTAGTATATTTTCAATTCTTAATTTATTATTTCTATTCCTTTCATACTTTTACTAAATGCTACTTTTCTGCCATTGCTATGATTTGAATTTGTATTTCGGTCCAAATCTGGCAATAATTTGTTTATTGTACTCAGATTTAGCGCGAGCTATGCATTTTTGAATGCAATTTTTAGGTAAGTTACCTTTTACTCATAATGGATTTAGATTTTCTATCCATTATTTTCTGTAGGTTTTTGCTCAGTATTATTAACAGAAAAGAAGAAGGTTGGCTGGCCACAAAACGTGTTCAACCCCTCTTTCATATAAATTACTTTATATTTAAGCTGTCCTAAGTCAGCAATGCTTATAATACTGTAGCATCCTCCATGTTTTTGTATTTATTTATATTTATCTCTATTATTTTAATTTTCCTTATTTCCACTTAAAAGCTATTGCATGGTTTTCTTACAATTTCGATTCTTTTCAGTTTGCTTTTTTTTTTCCATCTCTCTCTTGTAGAGAAATTTTGATTACACACACACACACACACACACACACACACACACACACACACACACACACACATATAATATATATATATATATATTCTATCATTATTTCAATTTTTTGCTCGAATCATCGTTTACAAAAAAATATTCAATCCATTTTATACAGAGAAATATTTTAAGAGGAATTTTTTTGTATACAAGCTGTCCTAAGTCAGCAATGTTAATAATACTGTAGCATCTATTCTTTTATATTTTTATATTTTACTCTGTTATTTCAATTTTTCATATCTCCTTTTAAATTCTGTTGTCTGGCTATCTAGCAAAATTGCTATTCTTTTAAGTATTAATGTTAATCCATCTCTCTCTTGTAGAGAAATTTTGATTATATATATATATATATATATATATTATATATTTCCCTGCCCAATCTTGGAAAAACTAGAAAAGCAGTAAATTATGCATTCCACCGAAATTCAACTTAAATTTCAGAATTATATTTGGGATGGGGGGTAAGGGTAGCCTGGTGGTCAAGGTTACAAGCTCGTCACCAGTGAGGCATGAGTTCAAGCCCTAGTGCCTCTGCGGATCTAGTGGGTAGAGGGACTGATGAACGTTAGAACCGACGAGGCTCTAAGTCCTCCCAATGACATGGGGTGGTAATTTGGAGGGGAAGGTGGCATCCTCGTTACTTGACCATTGCTCAAAATAACGAGGTCCATTCTCTTGCTTTATAGCCCTCGAATTGCTTTTTAGTAAGACGCTAATAAACACTCACTCATTTGATTCCAGTATGGAAGTACTCGAGATAAAAGTAGATTAATTCATATTTGCTTATCTATTCGACTGATATACATACTTATAACTATCTGAGCGGATAGTTTATTTTTGTATGTTCTGTAAGCTAATCACTTGGTATACTTGTTGAAACAATCACCTCCTCATCCATTTTTGAGATTAAATAGCCCCTTCTACCACCCAAAATCCCATAACAAATATTTTGTAATAATGTACAGCATTGTGGCAACGTTTCAAGTTTCATCAAAACGACCTACATATATTTCTAATTAATTTTTTTTTGACTAAAAAGAGAAATGTCTTAAGAAAATGGATGTAATTCCCATTTTAAATGTGTTTTATTATTTATTAAAAATATTATTATTGCTCTAATGTATTTAAAAAAAACACATGTTTCTTTTTTAATAAAACTTATTCCAACCTACACTCAAACTATTTAAGCCCTTTCTATGCTTAAGGAAATGTCATTTGTATCCATACGGAATTAGATGAATTTCCATAAAAAGGACGAATTATCACATTAGAGTAAATATTTTATTTCTAAGATTCGAATTAAAAGGAAAAATGACTTATATATCCCTTCCCTCATGCCAAATTTCTTTTCTGAATATCTTAAAACCATGTTTTTATTTACAGGCTTTTGTGACTTTGAAGAGGATATATGCTCGTGGAAATACGGTGAAGGACAGTATAAATGGGACAGAATCCGTGCATCATCAAAAGGCATTCAGAAAATAGGTCCTAACTTCGATAATACACTCGGAACAAACAACGGTAAGAAGGTAAATTTGGATAAACTTGCATTTTTAGTAGTAGACGTGAAAGAGTAAAAAATTAACCAAAAATTCCGTTACATTACTGAGATAAGTTTCCTTCAGAAGCATACTTATGCTCGATTTCCTGAATGTAATATTAAAAAAAAAATCAAGAATAATCTATCGCCTTTTCAATGAAGTAAGCCATAGACAAAAGTTCAATTCTAATGACGGTTTCGATTTTCTTTGATTTTGCTTCTTGAAGAAAAGTAATTTTCTTTAAATTCCACATAATTATTCGAGTGTAAATATTTCAAAACTATATTTGTATGGTATTATTTTCTTAATAGGGCCTTATATCGTGAAGCAGAAATACAAAAACAGAGATAATAAGAACACAGTACAATCAACGGGGGTAATGCTGGAAAAATATATATGCGTGTGCAAAACGAAAAATATAATTAATTTTTTAAAATTCCTCCTTTCGGATTTTTTTGTGGTAATGCATAGGTATAAATGGCTTTCTATCGTGCGTTTTATCTTTAATATGCATGGGGCCATACATAGAAATAACTTATTAAAATTTAGACAAAATATGCAAATTTTCTTCGAAATGGAAAATGGCATGAATAATTTTTTCAATAATTTTATACAATTGAATGTTCTTGTTCAATTTTTATCTGATAGAATATCTTCCCTCCGTACAAATGGTTGTTACTGTTTTCACAATTTTTTTAAATTATTGTGTTTGTACTAAAAAAGAAGCCAAGTCCTTGATACATTAAGTTCTAAAATACTTATTAATAGCTCATTACATCTCTTTCTCATTTAGACTACTCATGGCTACTTCTTAACTAAGCTACATTTTCCAATACACACACATAATTATAGTATGGAGGTGACTTAATATTAAATATCTTACAAACCAGAGAGAGTATATATATGTATAAATACACACACATATACATAGGTGTGAAATATATAATATACATATGTAAAATATATGCAAACACCGTAAGTTATTACATTGTAACCATTACCTGGAGCTTAAAGTTTCCCCTGCAGAACAAAAACCACGGACGCAGTTGATACTGGACTATATACAGCACCAGCATCCATGCTCTGTCTTTTCACATAAAGTATTTAAACATTTATTTTTCACACTTTGAGAGTTTTGGAAATATCGATTTGAAAAAATGGTCTTGCATGTAACCGTTGTGAGTACTTATCGAAAGTGGTTTATGAATTGAGAAACGACAAGTCGCTACCCAATGACCTATTGGCCACGATGTATTTATTTAAGAAAATTTTATGAATCGCTTGTCATGTACAAGGATTTATGACAGCCAATCATACCAGCAATGACAAAAGTGATGATCCAGACGCGGTGTCTGAACACACAGTGTGCAGCGCTCAATGATGGTCTTTAAAATCGGTGTCTGATTTGAGAGTTTTGCACTGACGAAACGTCATTGCCAACAACGCCTGCAATGGGTCCAGAAAAATCGACATTGCACCATAGAGGAATGCAAGAAAAAAGCCTGGTCCAACGAATCACATTTTCTGGCCAATCATATTGACGAAAGAATGATATTACTTCAGTCTGAAGTTCAGGCACCCAGGTACATAAGTTGATCTAAAACAAGTCAGTAGTGTCAGTATTATTGTGTGGGGGACATTTTTATTGTGTTTATTAGGGTCAACAGTGTTCCGGCAGGAATATTTCCTTTATCTTTAGTACTCTAATGATTTCTGTCTCTATATTCGAGAATAATTAATTATATATATAAGCAGGGTGTCCTCGAATGCCGTGTATAAACTTGGAAGGGAAGTAGAGAACATCATGAGGAGTCATAATTACATAGGAAAGCATGGGCGGAAACGTAATCGTAAGGAGATAAAGACAATAAATTAGGAAATAAAGCATTTTACACTACATTCCGTATTGCTGCCTTAATGTTTACACACACACACACAAAACAATAATTACTAAAATAAAAAGCATCACAGAAGGTGTTCGAAATTGTGGCCATTGGCATATATACACGTACGACACCAACGTGACATGGATTGGCGGACTTGTTCGAAAATATCGGGCATTTTGCAGATCGCATCAACATTGATGGATATTCGTGCCACCAGATCCATTTCAGAATTGACGGACGTTTCATTAGCAGAGAAAAATCCAGAGGAGATAAAGCATGGGATCTAGGTGGTGGAGACAACCACGCAAAATACACTTTCTTGGAAATTCACGGTCCAAATGGTGACGCACACACCTTCCGTAATGAGAGGGTGCCCCGTCC
>BMAO01031305.1:0-25981 GCA_019973975.1 Trichonephila clavata
AAAAAATTAAATTTCAGACCGTACCATTTGCAATTGACACCCAGGGCCGCTGTTCCACTTGGGCACTCTAGGCACGTACCTAGGGCGCAGAAACTGGAGGCAAAAAAAATTAAAATTAAGCGAACGTACCACCCTAACCAGTTACGATAGAAGCATTTCTGCTCTTTAGAGAGTAAAGTCAGAAATGAGATCTGAGATAGAAAAAGAAAAGCTTAACGGTTTAGTGTCGCTATACACTCAAATCAAATTTATCATAAGAATTGATTACAATGATGTTATTAATGCTTTTGCAATGATCAAAGCTCGAAAAAAACATTTGTTGTTAGTGCAATGACAGTGGCTCAATAAAGAATAAGGATGTCTAAAAGTAAAAGATAGTAAAGCAATAAACGATGAAAAAAGATATATTAACAAGTTGAAAACAGTTCATACAATAACGTATTCAATATTGTTATTGTAAGTGATTTTATGAAATTTAATGTACTAATTTCAAAAGGGGGGAGGGGTTCCATGATGTCGTAAGGTAAGAAATGAACAAGAGTGACCAAACCATCATATTATCCTTTACTTACGGTTGCCAGTCCAGACAGCGGATCCATAGGTGGTGGATAATGGTAAGATCTCTCAAAAACAAAAACAAAGAAAGGGAAAAGAATAAGAAAGTTAAGGTAAATATCTCCCGAACCAAAACTGCAAGGTAAGAACCGAAGGAAGGGAGGGAAAATTTAAAAGTGCTAGGCACGGAGGTCAAAACGTCTGATGAACAAAATAAAATAATGAATGAAGAGTGAATATTAACGTATTGTGTAGAACTAAGAACATTGATAGAGTGATGCACAAAATGTATGGAACGAACTGGATTACAAATTGGACGTATGCCGTGTAACAAGAGGGTCCCTACATCAAACATTCGCAACTGGGAAAAAAAACTTGGTATATTTCTCTTTACATTCAAGTATCACTTATTGTAATATGTGTAGTAGTTTCGATAATATGAATTTTAAAATCCGGTCCATCATTGTACTCAACTTGTACAATAAAAAAAAATATTAAAAATTTTTGGAAATTTTTTTTAAAGTTAAGTAAATACGAGGGTTGGGCATAAGTCATGGCAACTATTTTTTTTTCTTGTATATATGTGAACGATCACAAAATATATGGATCGTGGAAGTTCTGCAGGCATAGTTTGTACGCAGAACAACAGATAGCTGGTAGTAGCGAGGCGAGGGCTGTGAAAGCAGTCAGTTGGTGAGTGTCGTGTGAGATGGAAGTAACCATGTGAGCAGCGCACTTACATCAAAATAGCCGTTCACCGAGGGAGAAATGAGATGGAATGTCACAGTGAATTTGTGGAAGCCCTTGGGCATAATACCCTACCATACCGTACAGTAGCACGGTGGGTAAAGGAAAGTTTCAACAAGGACGTGTATCAACCAATGCTGAGCAACGTTCGGGTCGACCGGTCAGTGTGCGGACCGACTTAGCACGTGCCGTCATCGAGCAGCTCATGGATGAAGACAGACGATGGACGCTACCGGAGTTAGAGAGAGCAAGTGGCATCGAGAAACGCACAACAAATGCATTGTCACGTCAACTTTATGTGCACTGAATTGTCATTCTTTTGCACCGTGGAGGCCATATTGCCCTGTATACTACCGTAATAAATTAGTGTGTTACGTTATTTCAGTGCTATTCATAGATGTAGTTAACACCTTGTCCTTTCGTCTGTATATGTCACATTTTCCAACCGGACTGGTATCTTCAAGAAAAAAATAGTTGCCATGACTTTTGCCCCAACCCTCGTATAAAAAATATTTTACCACAGAAGTAAAATTGTAACATTATACATTTTACTCTCAAGCAGATTTTGTCTCTAGCTAACATATTGAATACTACATAAATCATTATCAATTTTGTTAAATATTTATTAAAAATAATGGCACAGGCTGTACATAACACAAAATATAAACAATTTGAAATTGCTATCTAAATCTATTTCTAATCTAATCAGTGAAAAGTTAGGTATTATTTTTTGAAAGGGTATCTTACATCAGATGAACGAACAGCTTCATCCAAGTCACTAGGCTGCGAAGCCAGCATATCTTTCATCAAACAGTTGAAAAGTCTTGTTAAAGAGTGAACCAAATGAATTCCTGATGTTTTCAGGAAAGTTACACACATGAGTTTCAAAAACTGTAAAGATGGATCGACCAACCACTCAAACATGTCATTGATAAGTTCAATATACTCTTCAGATAGTTCTAATTCTGAGAGTGACTTTATGTATGAATCTTTCAAAGGTCTCCATCCAAGCTAAACACAAATAGTAAAAAGCATTGAAGGTAAAAAGAAATGTATTAAATTTAAAATATGAAAAGCACATTTTAAAATAATGATCATTAAATTCTAATAAAAAGTTTTAAAGATTAAAAAATATAAGTCAACAAAAGAATGCTTCAACAAAACACAGATTGTAAACATTAAATTCGGAAAGTAAATATATAGTAAATACAGCCTCTGACAATAAAGTTCAGTGAATGAAGTCAGAACGACCGAAACAAAACGCTCCACATAATAGTGGCAGGTGTTAACCATCTGTCCCCACCGTTTTTCAGTTGAGCGTCGTTTGTGTTCCATGTAAGACTCGTTTTACAAAGTTCTTGTTTAGTGCTTTGGCTCTTAACTGAGAACAGGAAAATGAACGAACAAAAGGTCAATTTAAAGTTATGTTTTAAGCCTGGAAAGACACCGACAGAAACTTATTCGATGCTGGTACGTGTTTATGAAGATCCAGCACTGTCCTTGAAGTGTGTATAGGAATGGTTCGCCCGTTTTCAAGAAGGCTGGGAAAGTGTTTCTGACAACCCCAGTGGCAAAAGACCGACGACGTCGGTCAGTGACGAAAACATTGAGAAAGTGAGTAAATTAATCACGAAAGATCGATTAACTGTGCGCATGATAACTGGATGATGAATACTGCAAGGTACATTGAAATTTTGACCCTTTTCATGAAACATCTACGCAGGGGATGACCACAGTAAGCACAACAAGGTTCATAGTGTTTTGTACACGACAATGCTAGGTTTCACATAGATAATATCGTCAAACAGTTCCTGCAAAAAAAAAGGGGGGGGTGCAAATTGACCATCCATCATTCTCGCCAGATCTCAATCCTCCTTCCTATTCCAACGACACAAACTCGCTTTGAAAGGAAAGAGATTTGAAGATATTTCTGACATCCAACGAAACGTAACGAGGCTTTTGAACTCTATTTCAAAAGGAGACCTTTTGCAAAATTTCCAGGGCATATATAGCAGATCTTAGCGGTGAAATAGTTATGGGAGATGACCATTTCGAAAAACAGTAAGGTAACTTTCGTTAATATTTTCTCTACGCTAATGTTACAGAACTATTCACCGAAATTTATTTTCAGAGGTTGTATTTCATATAAAAGTCTATAAAATGAATAATCGAAGTAAAAAAAAAATACATGCAGAAATATTCAATATATTTTAGAAACAAAAAATATCATAAAACTTACAAATAAAAGTTATTCAAAATAACATACATGTATATAAATATTTAATGCAGAAAATAATTTTAAAAATATAGCAGTGGTATAATAAATATTACTCCAACTTTTAAAATTAATTTCAAAAAATTATTTAGACATAAGTTGTGATTGATACACCTACTCAAAAAAATTAGGGAAGAAAGCAAAAAAGGGAAGAAATCGTTGCACAGGTGTAACAAAAAGCAATACAGAAAAAGAGAAGCAAAAATTGTTATAGGTACTTTAATTCTTTGGAATAGTATAAAAAGCATGAAATGATGCTTTAGAGCAGAAGGTTCTTAACCATTTTCCCCGTCTCGGCACATCTGACAAACAGGGCTGCTGGCAGGCGTAGTTCAAAAAAAAGTATAACGCTTCTTAATATTTCTTAACAAAACAGTGTTGCAAGTACAATAATTTTACGGCCTATATTTCATTTCTAAAAGTATAATGAACCTCGCGGCCACACAAAAAATTGTGACATGCCGCGGATTGGCCACGGTTAGTACTGATATAGTGTATAGCGGACAGTCGCAGGAGCACAAAGAAAGCTTCACGGGCCCATTGGCACCCACGGACACGGGATTAAGAACCCCTGCTTTAGAGCAACAATTTAGCTATATGTAAATGACAAAAAACTGATTGTTTGGAAACGATACAGAATTTTTAATATGGTGAGTGGTCTCCTCGAACTGCTAAGACAGCCACACAACTGTTTCGCATGGATGCAATGAAGTAATCGATAAGATTTTGGGGAATACTGTTTCACTCTTGACGACGAATGATCTCCACGTTTTGGACAGTAACAGGAAGCCTTGGTCAATCGACAGCAACGCGTCGACTGAGTGTGTTCTAAACATGCTTGATCGGATTAAGATCAAGGGAGCACGCTGACCATTCCATAACCCGTACTGTTTTAGCTTCAAAAAAGTTCTCCCCGGACGAGCTGAATGAGGTCTGACATAATTCTGAATTAAAAGAAAGGAATCACCAATGGCTGCAGCGTCAGGTACGACATGGGGTCTCAGGGTCTCATGTGCATATCTTTGAGCAGCCAGATTGCCCTTCCGAATGATATTCAGGTCAGTACGTCCACCTATGCTAATTCCAGCTCATACCATCAAACCACACCTTCTGTAATGTGAACTTTCCTGAACAAATACAAGATTTTTTTCGAATGAGTCTTTTTAGTTAAATCAAACCATGTATGATGTCACACTCTCAACTGAAAAGGGACTCGTCTGTAAACTGCTGCAATCCCTTTGTATCTAATCTCGATGTTCAACAGCCCATTTTCTTAACAGGCAACACAATGTCTTATTGTCAACGAACACACACCATTGGCCTATGTGCATGGTCTATTTCGGATTTTTTGGCTTGAGACCCCTCGTCCTATTGCCAAAAGAAACTGTCTTTGTGAATCGGCGTCTCATTGGCTGTTCTGTCTCGACCAGCTGTTAACAGAATTTATAAGTCATTATTTGCTGTGATAATACGTCGACGTCCTTCTCCTGGACGATGTTCAACATGGCTTGTTTCTTGGAATTGATTCCACAGTCTTGCAATGATACTTCTCGCCACTCCAACAGTGTCCGCTACAGTTCTTTGTGTTTTCGCGGATTCCAATCTTCCGATATGGATTCCGGTTGATCACTTTGTTGTGATATTTTCCGGTCACTTTTCCTCAAAACAACAGCCCAAAGGTTGGATTTCACCACCGAGACAACGAAAAACAACAGCTTCTACGAAATTACGATTTCTGCTCTCATGTCTTTTTTCTGCCGTCATAAACGTCGATTTGCATATGAAATTTTCTTCTTCTGTTTTCTGGTAAACTTTAGATAATGGGTGTTTTGTTTTACTTTAGTTATCAGAAGAAATATTTGTGTATTTTTGTTAAGTCCATATGTTCTCCAAACATTTTTGAGCAGTGCATTATCCCATGGATAAATGCAATACTTTATACTGACTGTTTAATATGATTTTTCAGATTAATATATGATACGAATAACTGGATACATTTTTCTGTTTGTATAGTTAGTTTAATACACCAAAAGAAATATAAATAAAGTAAAAAGTGTACACAAATCTGTTTAAATAATATTAACATAATAGAAGTATTTAAACAATTGTAAGGTTGTGACGGATCTATACGAGTCCTTCCACTAACCCTCTTGGGAAATATTTGGGCTATGAATATCAACAACCCTTTCTGAAGAAGAAACAGTGATATACAGATTAGGTCTATTATATATAGTATAGGTTTGCTTGCTAGATAGTTAGTTAGGCAGAAGAGAGAGAATTAGTTAGATAGAGAAGAGAGATAGAGAGATAAAGATATAGAAAGAGATATAGAGAGATAAAAATATAGAAAGAGATATATAGTTAGATTTAAGAGAATTGATGTTTAATTGAAGTTGCCAAGAGATTGAAATATTAAGAAGTAGAAGATAGGAAGACTACCTACAGTTCAGGTATTAGTCATATTGATAACGTGTTTCGGTACTGAAATTATTAAAGAGATTTAAGTGACAATTGGTCACATAGCTACAGTGTAAATCATTTATTAAGGTAGAAAATTGATTCATAAAAGGTAGATCAATTTATTAGAAGTGTTCTCCGAATACGCGACTCTCGTTATAAAACCCCTGCCCAACCTAATTGGTTATTTGAATTTTGTTTGTGTTAATTAGTGTGCTAAATAAATAATTAGAAAATTATCATGTCGAGTCGTCCTTCACTTCTTCACACATCTTTTGCCGGGTCCGAGAATAGAAATAGGAGGTTAGAAGGTTTTTGTGAAAACATTTATTCTCTCAGTGCAACCCTATTTATATAAATAAACTCTCATTTGTTTTTGATAAAATAAATCTTCAAGTAAAATTCAATCTTAAATGTACCGTACTTGATGTGGTTCCATGTAGATCATGCCACAACGAGATACCGTAGCAGGAGAAGCCTGTTCAAGATCAGCAGGTTCAAAAATCAGATTCATAGCTGAACTCATCTGAATTATTTCTCCACTCATTAAACATAACTAAAATATAAAAAAGATATCAAACTAAAAAGGTAAAAATATGCCCCCCCCCTTCGAAATACAATTATTATTATAAAAGTAAAGCAGATCGAATCGATCTTTTAAGTACTTTTTTATTGTCATCCAATACTGTATTCATATTCTCAATCCAGACAGCATCTACAGGTCCATCAAATAATATCCATTTTCTGTCCTCAGAAGGATCACTTGCATAATCTCTGAAAGTGTTAGCTAGAACACCTATAATATATAGAAATGGAAAAACTGCCAAAAGTGTCACATAAAAGTCCCCCAAAAATAAATATAATGTAATATAATGAAAACAATTTTCTTAAATGTTTTAATCTTTTCTGAGAAAATAATCATGAATTGTACTGGTATCAGTATTTTGCTCTGTTTAGATCAAAACTGAAATTTCTCTTAAGGGAACCAGGACATCATATACTTTCAAAGAATCGATTTTTCAATTTTAGTTCAAAAAAATAGTGCATATTTTTCTGAACCTAAAAATGTATAATACTTATATGTTATTTGATAAAATAGCCCTAAAATATGAAAAATAAAAATGTAAACAAATGACCACGCTCCTTTAGTTTTTTCATTTTTTCTCTCAAAAGCCTATTTTTTTTGCATTTAGGTACATTTTTTAAAAAAAAATATTGCACTATAAGATTCCAGATTTTTTATACTTCTATACGAGATGCCTATGCATATAGTGAACCTAATTTTTTTCTATTAAAATAGTGCCTAATTTTTTAAAAATTGTTTTATGCATAAAAAAGCACACAAAAAAATAATAATAATAAATAAAAGTTTTCTAAATCTCAAAGTTTCATAATTATTTTAAAGAAACTTTAATAAATTTTCACTAAAAAAATTGGTTCACTGTCTTTTGAGTATTGTTTTATATATGTGTAAAAAATATTTTGCATAAAAAAAAAGATACTTTTTTAAAAAATGGTACCTAAACATAAGTATGTATTATGAGTTCTCAAAAATTATGTATTACTTAAATTAAGCAGGGGAAAAAAAACTTTTGAACTAACAAGTTATTTTTGTAGTTCTACAGAATAATTAAATTATCTTTATTAAGAACGTAAAATATCTAAGCTCTATTGGAAATTTTAAAAGATAAATGTCTCATAAACAAAGGGTCTTAATTTTGGCATTTTACACATTTGAAGCATGTCCTGGTTCCCTTAAAGAGATACAAATAATAAATCCATAATTTGAAAATTTTTTACTATACAGGGTTATCCGGAATGAATGACACGATTACAAAATTTAATAATTCCCATATGTATAAACAGAAAAGGATCCTTAAATATGTCATTGTAAAGATAAAATATGAAATTTTGAGTTTGTAACATCGTTTTTGTCCAATAGGTGGCAAAAATGGAAATGTCGTGTCGCAGCGGCGAAGGCATTTTGTGTGCTCTCGCTTGCAAAAGTCTGTCAGTAATTACGGTCAGAGATGTCCAAGGACTCAGGGCCTCACCCTCGGTGGGGGCCTCATTTCATTCTCGACTCTGTCTTAAAGAGATATGCGGCCATGGATCGAGTCGTTTTGTGCCTAAAGTTTTTGAGATTGTGAATTGTGCACAATTATTTGTTTCAAATGACCGTTTGAATGAGCATTTGACAATGCAAGCTATTGTCAACTTTTAAAGATCTGATCTATTGCAGAGGGCCCCAGAGCCTCAAAAAGTCTTAAGACACCCCTGATCACAGTTCAGCGTGAAATTCGGAGAAAGTACCAAAGAAATGCACCGACATCTAAGAGTATGAGATGGTATATAAACAATTTCAAGAAACTGGATGCCCGTATAAAGGCAAAAAGTCCAGGGCGACCAGGTTCGCAATGATATAATACGGATTATTAAAGGAAGTCACATATTGAACACTTGTGAAAACAGATTTTATACTTTACATCAAGAAACGTTACATACGAAAAAAATTCATATTTTATCTTTACAATGACATTTTAATTATCATTTTTCATCTGGGTATTATTGAATTTTGTAATCGGCTCATTTATTCCTGGACCCTGTATAATTCATTTAAAAAAAACAGAAATTAGTACAAAGAAAAAATTTGATTAAGAAAAAAAATCAATTGCAAGCAAAAATACAAATTTTTATAATTTGCGAAAAAAGAAAAATTGAATTCTAATCATATTATTTCTTGCCCAATATCATTAAAATAAAATGAAATAAAGTAACTGAAAAATTCTCATAACTAATTTTCAAAAATTGTTAAAATGTTAAAGGTTGTAATTCTAGAGATAAATTTCAATGAAAATAATGAATTCTGAGCAGATCTACGTAAAGGTAACATTTGAAAAATTTTAAATCATACATAATCAAAACAAAAATACTCAGAACTGGTTAAAAATGAATTAAAAATTCTAAACGACTTATAAAAATTATTTTAACTATGTGTTATAAAATATATTAATATACAAAAAAAATTCAACTTTAAAAAAATTAATTTTCTCCCTTAAAAGATCACTATCTTCATATATTTATACCACATATTTTGATAAAATTCAGGAAAGAAACTAATGCATTTATATGGTTTTAAATAAAATCGTAGGATTCCTGCTTGAATCAAGAGCCCAAAGCTTATAAAAAATATTTTTGAAAGAATACCATTTTCAAAGTCTGTAGTATTTATTTAAATTCATAAATGGACATTTAGTCTATTAGTTTTATATGCTACAGCTATAGAAAGAAAATTTGCTTATTTATGTGTGTAGCATTTCCACATTTAAATTAAGACATTTTGATGGACGGAATCGATTAATTTGTTGCAGTCGTAGAAGGATGAGTAGACAAGGTACTTTTAAATACAAATTTATTTAGTTAGGAAGAAAGCACAACACCCCAACATCAAACAAACAGAACAACACAAATCAAGTCATCAACACGCAAAGTTTAAGTAACATTCACAAAAACATTGATTGCTCTCTTTACGATCTTTATATCTGGGCATATGGCGAGAAATAGATGTGGAACGTCACATTCATTTTCATTCTGGATATGTTGCTTCCTGATTGGTCGAGCCAATCGTGTGGTTAAAGTTCATGGAAGATGTTAAAAAAAGTTCAAGAAGAGAGCTGAAAGGCTACTTGGCTTGCCGTCCACCCTAACACTACATTTAACCCCTTCACACACTCTTGAACAACACAAACAAGCTTCGAACTGCATCCTGACAGGTGGTGAGAGGGGGCAGTCACCTGACCACTCCTCGTTTTATTGATTGCTGACGCAATCCACCTGCCTTCCTTCCTTGCGCTTCCCTTCATTCTCTCCCCAGTTCGTTCCACGTTCGAGGGTCACCATCGCTTGGGAGCCACTCCCTTCATCCCCCCCCCCACGCCAGGGGCCTCTTCATTTGTTTTGTATCTCCGACATGGATTGATCTTTTTCGCCCATCTTGGGTAAAAGCGCTGCGCGCTGTCGCCCGCTTCTAATCTAATTTATGACTTGGCTTCCCCTAAGAGACTAAAAAGTTAAATATATAGAAAAGGGCTGGACTTGTCCAGTAGAGAAAGCCAAGATGAAAAAAATATATGTAGAGATATTTAAAAAATTGAATAAATATGCAATAACAAATGCACTAGAAAATTACAATTAAAGGGGTTATAAGGGTCAAGAAGAATTCTTCTTGGTCTTTTGGAATTAATATTTGGAGCATAGTTAGGAAGAGGAAGCATATTTACGTTGTTGGTATGAAGGAGAGAATCAAAGAAATGTTTAGCAATATATTGGATGCGAGATTTGAAACTTATAAGTTTAAATGCTTTGCGGATGTCATTGTTTCTCATACGTATATCGAGTTGCTATGACAATCATCCGAATAAGAGAATTTTGCAATCTAAAATTTTTAAGTTAGTTTCAGCGGCATATCCCAAAACTGGACAAGTGTAGGCTATAATGAGACGCATCAGGGCTGTATAAAGAAGCAATTTGTTCTCGATACTTAATTCTGAATTCCGGGAAATTAAGGGGAATAATTCAAACATTACTCTCCGGAATTTATCAGTGTGTATTTTATATGTTGTTTCCAAGTGAGGTGCTTGTCGAAAATTAGACCAAGGTATTTGGTTTCCTTAGACCATGGTTTTAGTGTATTGTACATAATGGGTGAAGGTGGATCTGTATGTTTATGAGTGAATATAACAGCAACAGATTTATCAACATTAATGCTGATTTTCCACCTGTCATAGTATTCATTGCTCTCTCCCGAGATCTCGTCTATTTATAGCCATGGTCAAGCTATTAAAATCATATGATTTCCAATAAAGCCTTTTCTGATTGGTTCGAATGTGCGTATGAGGCAAGATTGCATCATCCTGATTTAAAAACCCTTAAGAGTTTCAGTTTTTGAGAGATGTTATGCTATAATTAGGAGTAAACTAGAAATTAAGGATCCTGGAAGGGCTTAAGACCATTATGAATTAAAATCCCTCAAGAGGAAATTTAAATGAATTACAATTCAAGAATATTAAACTATATACTTTAGTTTGAATAACTAATATAAAAAACAATTCAATCAAACCAATCAGAAACAATATTTAATGAAAACAATTTTCAGTAAGGATTAATTTTTAGTGAAGAGCAGTACTTATATAATTTATGAACAGATATTTAATCAAGTTTTTTATTTTTATATAAAATGAAATTACCATCAGTCCATTCATGCGATGCTTGATCAAAGCAGCCATATAACTGTCCCATAGTAATTGCTTTTGGATTTATAATTCTAAAATGAACTTTATTTTCTGTAATCCCACATTCAGGTCCTAATTTGTGTATATCAGTAAGGGCGGCAGCTAATACTTGGTAAGCACTTGTTTTCCCACCCATAGGATCACCCACAATCATCAGACCATGGCGAACCAAAATCATTTCATAGATCTGATCAAAGAAGAAATAATACATCTGAATCATATTGAAGTAAAACATCACTAAAATACAGGGTTATTCATAATTCCTTTCAGGGTTTCGAGGCGCAATAGTTAAAAAACGAAGACAAATACAACAAAAAAGAACATTAGAAAGCATGCAGAAACAAATCGTTTTATTTACATGCTCTGCAGATGTTTTATGTATAAATTTTTGGTTACGTGGCCCATATTAATAGGATAATCCAGTTCCTGCTATACTCTACTCAACATGGTACAATCGAAGTTATTAAGAGTATGCGTTATCCTTTTATGCAATTTTGCTACATCGCGCAGTAAAGGGCCAAGAAAACTTAATTTTATGTAAAAGACCAAGTTTTCGATCACATGGAAAGGATGACATGTGCAGTCAATAACATTAATAGTAGCCTGTTGAATAAAGAGCGGAAGGAGCTGGAATTTATAGTATTGATGCATGCCGGGTAATCAAGGTTAAACACATAGAACACTTGTAAAGTATGTAAATAAAACGAATTATTTCTATATTCTTACAAATGTTCTTTTCTGTTGTGTTTTTCTTAGTTGTTTAGTTAAAGCGCTTTGAAGCCCTGCAGGGAATTACAAATATATATATATATATATATATATATATATATATATATATGTAACTGTGTATAAAATATAAACATTGTGAACTTCATGTAAACAATAAATAATTTTCAAAAAAAATTTCACAGGTTTTATATTGAGGTAATTTTTTTTCCCTTGACAAAAATATTTTTAGTCATCAGAATTTATGACTGCAAAGTATTTTTAAATGTTCTTTTTCCTTAAAATACACTGCTGGCCACCGTAAATGCAACACCCTGAAGGAAGCACGCAAATAACATGAAATTTACAACATGCATTAGCGGAGATGATATATGGAAATGTGTGTGTGATTAGAATTTCAGCGCAGACACACACCACGCACGCCTGTGGCGCCGCCTCAAAGCGCTATTTAAGGCTTGGAGATTTCGACGATTTCAAGTTTGGCAATTGTGTTTTTCTTGTGGTTTTTTTTCTTCAAAAAACGATCAGTTATGTCTGATAGAAAACAGCGATCAGCTTTTGATCAAGTATCCGAGTTCGACAGAGGAAGGATAGTGGCCTACCGAGATTGTGGATCTTTCAGGGAAATCGGTAGTCGTGTTGGACGAAACCAAACAACTGTAATGCGGGTATGTGACCGTTGGATGCAGGAGGGTACGACGGACCGACGTGGTCGATCGCATCCACCTCAGTGCACCGCTTCACGTGAGGACAGGCAAATTGTGCGCATGGCAGTGACGGATCGCTCAGTCACATCACGAACCATAGCACAGCACATTGAGTCTGTAACGCATCATTCAGTGTCTGCGCGTACCATTCGACGCCGTTTACAGCAGAGTGGTCTGTCCGCAAGACGTCCATTGCTTGGTCTACCCTTGACGCAGAACCACAGATGTCTCCGCCGTCAATGGTGCGATGAAATAAACATGTGGGCGGCAGAATGGAATGAAGTTGTCTTTACTGACGAGTCACGCATCTGTCTGCAACACCACGATGGTCGGATTCGAGTCTGGAGACAACGTGGAGAGAGGATGCTGAACAGCTGCGTTATGCACCGTCACACTGGTCCTGCACCGGGTATTATGGTATGGGGCGGTATTGGATATCACTCTCGCATTCCTCTAGTACGCATTGCCGGTACTTTAAACAGCCAGCGCTACATCTCTGAGGTGTTGGAGCCAGTTGTCCTTCCTTACCTTCAGGGCTTGGCCACAGCCATATTTCAACAGGATAATG
This sequence comes from Trichonephila clavata, assembly GCA_019973975.1. Classification (NCBI taxonomy): domain Eukaryota; kingdom Metazoa; phylum Arthropoda; class Arachnida; order Araneae; family Nephilidae; genus Trichonephila; species Trichonephila clavata. Next base: position 13,327 of record BMAO01031305.1, read on the forward strand.
CGAGACCACACGTGGCACGCATTGTCCAAAGGTTCTTCGTCAATCACCAGATTGAATTGCTTCCCTGGCCGGCTCGCTATCCGGATCTTTCACCGATAGAAAACATGTGGTCCATGGTTGCTCAACGATTGACCCAGATTACACCTCCAGCTGCCACACCAGATCAACTTTGGCAACGTGTGGAAGCTGCTTGGTCTGCTGTACCTTCAAAAACACATCCAAAGTCTCTTTGAATCAATGCCGAGGCGTGTGGTAGCGGTGATCTCCAACAATGGCGGCTACTCTGGCTACTGATTCTGGCAGGAACCACACTTCACAGAAGTCTATAAATTTAATCATTTGATACTTGGTCAACATGTTATCTACAAAATAAATTTTGTTGTGCTATCTTTTGTCTTTCTTGGTGTTGCATTTACGGTGGCCAGCAGTGTACAATGATTAAGTTATAATCATTCAGATTAATTTCACTTCAGAGATCATATTATCCACAAAGTAAATAAATAAATATTAAAGTAAGAATTTGTATAGTTATAGAAATAAGAATAAGTTAAATTATGCTACATTATTTAGTAATTGGGTATCATTTGGAGGAATTTTTTCAAAAACGCTTTCTTTTTTTAGAAAAACAAGTTAAAAAAGAACATTTTAGCCAATTATGAAATTATTTAACATACAAATACATTAAAATATATTACTACTAACATCATATATTTTAATTATGCATAATTTTCAAGTTCCTTTTTAGAAAAAGAAATTAAGAGGGGTGAAGAAGATACTTCTATTTTTAAAATATAGTAAATACGGTCGAACTTTGATATAACGAATTCATCGGGATAGAATATTCTGTTCGTTTATTCGTGGTTATTTGTAATATCAGTGTAAAAAAAAAAATTGCACTAACCTTTAGGAAATCTTATAAGCAACTGCACAAAAGATACCCATAGTTAGAAATGAACATTTTTTATTCGAAAGCTAAAAATACCGTTATCAAATTATTACGCATTAGTTAATCGGAAATTTTAAATACTAATACTATAGTTTTCGAATTAATTGGGACAAACATTTTTTCTTGTTTAAGTTGGTATGTGATTACCATGATGGCTCGAACCACCTCAAACCAATTGTATTTGTCTTGAAGTAGTATGAAAGATCGACATTTGATTGGTTTTAGTGAATGGATAGATGAGCAATGAGCCTTTCAGTGTGTCAGCTGGTTGCTATAATTTTGAGTTCCATGCAACACGTGTTACTTCAAAGATAGTGCTTGTTCAAAGATAGATATTACTCCAAGGAAGCATTCTGAAATAATCGTTCTTAATGAACATTTTTCTATGGCTGTGAGACAGTGCCAGTTTATCCATTGGATGCCTAGAGGCCTGAGTTCCGGAGGAGCTCAGAAGGGCGCGGATAAGCTGGACTTAACCACATTTTCTGGTTGTAAATTTCGATGCTCCAGGAACAAGGGAGACTGTAGATCTTTTGCGCCCAAGGCCCAAAATGAGCTTAAATCGGAACTGCAGTGAGGGATATAGCTACTGCAGTTGGTGAGGAAAAATCAAGTGTTTCAAGAATTTTAAGAACACTTCCGGATTCTCCAGATCATCGTTTACAAAAAGAAAAAGGAAAATGAGTGTGGGCACAAACGGACAACTACTCCAAGAACTAAAAAAAATTCTAATAAGAAATAGAAAGTTAAATGGGGGAAAAAACAATAACAGACCTTCAAAGGGATTCATTGGGTTATGGTGTTGAAATGTAGATCTCAACAAAACGGAAAAGGCTTACGAAAGTTGGCCTTAAGGCAATTAGACAGAGGAAAAGAGAATTTTCTAACTCAAAAAATGATGAAAAAACGTTTAGCATGGACCAAAAAATACCGATCATGGACTGTTAACGACTGGAAGAAGGTGATTTTCAGTCATGAAACATATCAATTTGTCCAGGGTTACAAATCAAGTATAGTTAGATGAAGTGATGGTGAAACTCTGCTACCGGTCATATCCAATGGACTGTAAAACACACTTCTAAATAAATGTTTTGGGAATTTTTCACAAAAAATGGCACTGGAAGCTTAGTTCCTCTTAAAGGCATGATGAATTCTGTCAAATACCAAGAAATGTTATGCAGTAGATTGTTTCACTCATGGAAACATTACTTGGGCCCCTTGTCACATTTCGAGATTATTCCAGACTTTTAGGTAGGAAAATAAAATAAAAGTGCTTGATTAGGCAGGTAATTCACCAGAACTAAATCCTATTGAGAACTTATGGCATACCCTCAAGAATCGTTTGGCTAAGATGAATCGTTCGACTAAACAACAAATTATAAAAAGTGTTTTACAAGTGTGGTTCCACAATGACGGGATCAAGAACATGCGCGTTACATAAGAGAAACCAATGTCAAGACGTGTTGAAACGGTCATTTCTACTAAAGAAGGGCATACTTCATACTAATATACAGATTTTTCAGTTTGCTTAAGGTATGTAATGATTAAAAGATAAGGGTCTTGAAAAAATCGTTTTTTCCCATTTTGTCCGAATTAATTCGAACAGTATGGTAGATCTTTGACAATCTTTTTGATTCCAGAATCGAAAAAGGTCTTTTTCGACTTTTTGAAAATACTGCGTTTTTTACATCCAGCTACATTTCATTATAAGTTTCTGCATCGGAAATGCTACTCATTGGCTTCGACAAATCAACCATTTCCTCAACTTCAGTTGCACAGATAGACAGTCAGCAAAACCGTAAGTATAATAAATCTCCCTTCTCTCTCTATCAAAAAAAAAAAAAAGAAAATTATAAAAACTCTTCAAATTGCCCCAGCGTTATAGAAAGGAATTTTCTGTTCTTTTCAAAACTCAAGCGATAGGTTACAATCACGACTCCTCTGCACCTGTGTTAAGAACAGTTGACTCCTTTCGCCATCCAGAGATGGCGCCACGAACTGAACTTTTCTTTATTCTGGAAGTATGTGTGATTTGGCGGGAAAATGACATTCTATTCGTATTCTTTTATGATGGACGCGTCGTTGTTTTGTGATTATGTGTTGTGCAATGTTTTTTCCTACATGTAACGGTGTGCGTGTGTTGTTGAAGAAAATATAGACTTGAAAAATCGAATCGTGAATTGATTTGTTGTGCTAAATGAGTCATCTTAATTTATATTTATTTCCTCAAGCTTCTATAGGAAATGTACTTCCACACTGCTTAGGTGCCCAGCATGGAAGGTAGCGGTAAGTCGAAATACTTTCGTTATCCAATTCACATGATTGCATTCTAAATCAGATTCAGTTTTAAAGTCGTTATTCTTTAATATTCAGTTTTGAAAGTCGAAACACATTATTCATTCTAAGTCTAATCATGGATTCTAATTTTAAATCTATTCTTATTCTCATTCATAACAACCTGTAAAGTCTAATAATGGGCTGCAGACTTTCTGGCCAAAAAACCTTTTTCTGTTTCGGACAAAAAAGGATACGTCATTTGAAAAGATATTCAATTTTTTCTAATCCAAAGTAATAAAAGAAGTTTCGGCACTTGAAATAATTCTTTAATTTGGTGTTCATTATTAGTTAAATAGGGGATTTTGCCTTTATTTTAATCGGAAGGTGGAGGGGAGATTCGTTAAATAGGAAATTCGGAAAATCGAGGTCTGACTGTATTTATAGTATAACTTTAATCTAATTTACTGATATTAATCAATATCATATTTGCAGCAAAAAAAGTTTACAAATGTTATATTATTACCTGAATAATTTTGGTAATGAACCAAGGAACCGGTTGTAAATTTCTTTTTTCTATGTTATCACATAAAGCTTTATAAAGAACAGTGTAGTCTGGTTTAGGTAATACCACACCAGGAAATAAATCAGAAATAATGCCTTCAAACAGTGATACATCCTATAAAAAATTAAAATTATCATTCTTAAAGGTTAAAATCATCCACAGATGGATAAAAGAATCAATAATTATAATCTTTATATCAATAGATATTCTATTCATAATTCAAGATATTGACAGGCAATATATGGAGTTTTTAAAAAAAAATGATGAATTGTATGCATACTTGAGCTAAAAACTTTGCTAGATTCACATCATTAATGGCTCTTAATACCAAAATTGCTTCCAATTCAGAAGGATATTTTAGTTTCAGATTTCCAGCAGCAGTTAACACAGATTTCACTGCTCGCATTCCATAGTCATAATGATGTTGTGAAGATAATTGTTCAGAGCATAATTTGTAGGTAGCAACGATTTTTCCAGCTAAGCTGTAAAAATAGGAAATAAATATTAATAACTTTTATGATTAGTAGGTTATTTTTCCAAGGTATATCACAAGATTAATATAAGATTATCATAATTTTTAGAATTGCTAAAGTGCTCTTTAAAAATTCGCATTTATGTAAATTTAAATACTTTACACTATGTGTGTATTTTTTTCAAGGAAAATTAAAAAAAAAACACTGTAAAATTTTACACCAACAAAAATTCAAAATTTTTCACAAAAATTTTAATATTAGATATAAATATCACATTTAATATGTGTACTGTATATTTTGAACTGATAAAAGCCAAGTTATTATAAATAAAGCTAAATTAATAATTGTTACACACGATTAAGAAAAGAACAAAGAAAATGTGATGACAATTTTAAATATAGCTAAATAAGAAATTATATTCAATAATATTAAATTTTTTGCAATTGAAATTTTTCTGGATGTCTAAACAATAAGTATGAAATCTATTATTTCCAACATATTTTGTATGCAATAATTATATGAGTTAGGATTCAAAAATTCCTGGTCTAAGTCTGTAACTTAAAAAAATATTACTAATGGACTAAATTCGTGACGGTCACATGATAATACAAACACGTGTTCTACATTGAATTCAAAACGGACAATAAACTAGCTCGTACTTTTTATTCTATTTGTAACACTTAGGTAAAATTTCAAATTGCCTAATTGGGTAAAGATGCTCAAGAGTTATAAAAAGAAATTTCTACAAAAAGATTTTAAAATTAAAGGAAAAAAGTCTTGTTTTATACATGTACTTTTAAATACAGTGACAAATATTAATTTTTTTTAAAAAAAAGTTTCTGTAAAAAGCGTAATTTGGTAACAACGAAGTGCATGAACTGATTTGCTGAAAATAGATAGTTGCATTTATCGTAACTATGACATCACGTGTTTTTGAACTTGATTGGCTAAAAACACGTGGTTTAAAATTATCATGTGATTATGACGTCACATTAATTTAGTCCATTAAATTGTCGATACACATTCTAGTTCGAAACAAAAACCTTGAGCAACAACACACTTTTGCCACCTCTTGTAAGGGTCATCGAAACATTTTTGGAATTCTTTTTTAGAAATGTCCTTTAATTCAGTCTGTGATGCACTTTTAACTTCATCTGCAGATTGGAATCGATGACCCTGCAAGGGACGTGACAGTTTAGGAAATAGGCTTAAGTCAATGAGGCAAGACCAGGGGAGTAAGGTGGATGTGGCAAAGCTGGGTTTTTTTTTCGTTTTCGCAGGAAAGTCAGTGACGAGGAGGGATCAGTGTGCGAGAGCGTTGTCATGCAAAAGCACCCATGACTGCTCAGCCCAAAAATGTTGTCTCTTCTTTCGGATCCACTTACGCAAATTGTAAGGAATTGTTATTCCTTCTTCCCTCTAACTCGGCTAGATGTGTGGGAGGAACTAATTGACCAGACGACATGATGCACTTCAATTGTTTATTTGTCACAATATTCAACACAGACACAATAATAATCCAATTAAGATCCATTTGATCAAAAACTAGTGGACTAAGGTGAGACCAGATAGCGTGGGGACAATGTATAGGACCATTCAAATATATTCCTACGATAACTTATACAAAGCTCGTTTTTTACTTTGAAAGTGAGCTAATAATTTAACTCTCTAACTTCTACTTAAAATAGGAGCACGGTACTTGAACTTTTGCAATTCATAAACTACTAGAAGCAGCCTTGAACACTAATAGTTGACTTCAGCACTTCTTAAAGATCCCAACTTCACACGTCCTACACTGTTTACTTACTACTGCCGGATTGCTAGCTTCTCATTAAATCACTTCACATCCGAGCTATCCTCACTTCAGTAATCTTCAATTCTCACTTCTCAAACTTTTTAAAACTCGCGAATACAGACTATATATGACGTAGGATAACTATATATTCTTTGTTCACAATGCGTCCTCTCTTTAGGGATAAATTCCAGATGCACAATATCCTGGATATCGAAGAGCACCTCTTCATTCTCTGCTAAGCAAACGCCATCTCTTTCAATCACCGGCTACTAAATGTATCCGCCTACAAAATACGACACTATGGCGAGCCAATGAATCCGTAATTTGGGACAAAACACTTTTAGAAATGGTGAAAGACGCAGTAACACAGAAATGTTATCGTAGTCGTCGCTCTACAACAGTAATTTTTCAAGTTGTAGGCTCAGTTCGGAAAATTTTGAATCCTACCTCGTATATATATATATATATATATATATATATATATATATATATATATATATATATATATATATATATATATGCACAGAATATTTCAAGAATAAATATAATAAAATGGAATGGCAATAAAAAAGCTGAATAAAAATCACGATGGCACACAGACATGTATTGGACACATGTGGTTGCCAATGGAAGTGCATGTTGTTATCCGATATGAATAGACATATGGGATTAGTGCATCCATGATCCATGAACACCTACAGACCATGTATGGTGAAGTCATGTCTCGTTCAATGGTTGGTCATTGGTGTTGGATGTTCAATGACAGAAATCAGAATGCGGAGGATGAAAATAGAAACCCACCAATGAAAACATTATTGCAACAGGACATGGTGTACTTCAATAACGTGGAAGCCTCCAAGTTCGCCCCAGTGAAGAAAAAATCCTTACAAAACAGTGTTAAGATGAAGAAAGCTGTGTTATTCCTTGCATAGCAAGGCATAGAGTTTTACTAGAGGGAATTCTTCAAACTGTTTGCTCGTGACGGTAAAAGGCTCCCAATATCAGTGGTGACTATGTCGAAAAATAGTGAAAGGTGTATAATCCATGATGTCAATGATGCCTTTCTTTTCGGTAATAGAGTTTCCATGTGTAAAAAAATTACAGAACTTCCTTTCGGAACATCCCTCGTAGTATCCACGTAAAAGTGACGAAAAGAGAAGAAACACTGCAATAAAATTCTACGCAAATCACATCATTAGGCACAAAACTATAAATATTTTTAGAACCAACCACAAAAAAAAAATGTTGCTTGCACTATAAAGAACAAACATACACTAAAGTACAAGGTTACATACTTCTCTGTAGATGCGTTACCACATCTGAAATTACATGCACGTAGCCCTGTGATAGTGCCCTCTATTAAGAAACAGTGAAAACTTATTCAATGTCCTAACATAATGTAATTTTTTGAAGAATCCTATTACTTGAATCTGTTTATTATCAATTTTGAAATCTCATCTAAATTTTGCGAGTGGAACAACGAATACAAATCTACTGTCAGTTTTGAATCCAATGGAGAACACGGGATTGCATTTATCATGTGACCGTCATGAATTTAGTTTATTGTACATCGGGGTTGGTGGGCCATTATCTAACTTTCCAGGTGGACAATAAAGCTACCCCTCAGACTTGATTAAGTTTACCTTCTCAATTTCATTACTGACACCCTCGCGGCCCTCAACGAACATTTTTACGGCCCGGCCAGTATATCAGCACATAATGATATACAGTAACATCTCAACTTTCGCTACCCCAACTTACACGATTTTCAAATCTCGTCGGTTCGTCTCCCCGCCCCCCCCCCCTATTTTTTGCTGAAACTCAGGCGGGATTAGTACCAGATCCTGATGAAATTAGTAATGTGATCGAAGAAGTTGTCGATCTTTCCAGGAAAATATATATTGTTACGTAGATCGGGGTTCGAGGATTTTATGCAAAAGCAGTCGTAAGCAACAAGACAGTTCTTTGCGAGCGATGTGTATTTATTGCCGTAAATCAATCCTTACAAATACAGGATTCAACTGCAAAGTTCACAGAATAAATAACAGAAGGATTCCACACCTTCAACAGCACTCAGACACAATAAACAGTGTCTAAAATACACGTTTGTAAATGATTATTCACAAGCACAGCCGAGCTGATTAAGTTCAAGGCAAGTCTACTAATCGCTAATCAAAACAATGCTTACTACTCGCTGGTTGAAATCAGACTGACTGTTGCGGCGCGTCTCTCTCTATTTATAGCAGAGGCCGAAATTTCTCGAAAGATGCGCTCGCGCCACAGATCGTGAAATTAGTGGATTTTTCTACTAATTTCTAGAAGAATCCAGAGGGTCCCGAACTCGCCAACATGGTCGCCAATGTCGCCAACTTGGTCGCCAAAAATGATGCCAACTTGGCTCTATCGCCAATATTTCGCCAAGTTCCCATTGAATTGCCATTATAACGTAAGGGACGGCTTGCTTGTGAATATTACAATCTTAACATGAAATAAATATAGAGTAATATAAAGGCATTGCACATCCAAATCCAAATTATTTACATTATTTTATACAAAATTCGTAACATTGCCCCCTCCTCAAAGACTGCACGTCCCGGGCAGTACAATCCCTGAGTAAGAGGCATCTATTTACAGACATAACCTATTCACATAATAATCGAATATAAAGTAACAAATACTCAACAGCAAAAAGCAAATAAACTCAAAATACAAACATAAATTACAACACTAAAATAAAACTAAGAAATTAGAAAAGAGTTAAATAAATCACATTATTTACAAAATAATTTGTGACCATGGTCTAAACTTAGGTACCTTATTCTCCTTGGCCAAGGTAAGGGGCTAGCCTATTATAATGTATTACCTTCGGTTTTGTGTGTGGTGATTTCTGTATCCAAACCACAACGCCATTCAGTCTTTTTAGGACTGTGTAAGGACCTACCCAGTTGGTCTGCAGCTTTGGATAGAGTCCTTTGCGACGTTTCGGATTCCATAACCACACTTTGTCGTCTTCGTGAAAGTCGTGTCCGGTTGCTCTTGCGTCGTATCGGGTCTTCATCTTCTCTGAAGCCATGCCGATTCTTTCCCTAGCCAAATGATGCATTTCCTCCATCCGTGCCTGGAGTTTCTCGACATACTCCTCAGGCGCCAATGGAGCATCTGGTGACCGACTGAACAAGAGATCTGCAGGCAAACGAAGATCACGTCCGAAGAGCATCTGGGATGGGGAATAGCCAGTAGTCTCGTGGGCGGCACTCCGGTAGGCCAGTAGGAAAAGAGGCAGTTTCTGGTCCCAGTCCTGTTGATTACTGGATACCAGGAGAGAGAGGCTGTTCAAGATGGTCCGATTGAACCTCTCTACCATGCCGTCAGACTGAGGATGTAAAGCTGTTGTCCAGGTTTTGTCAATGCCGAGTATCTCACACAGTCTCTTGCAAACTGCAGAATCGAAGTTCCTTCCCTGATCGAAGTGCAGTTGTAGAGGAACTCCGTATCTTGAGATCCAATGTTGAACGAGAACCTCTGCAACATTCAGGGCCTCTTGGTCGGATATAGGATAGGCTTTAGGCCACTTAGTGAAGTAGTCCATGACAACCAGGATGTTGTTGTTGCCGTCTGATGATCTCGGAAGTGGGCCTAAGATGTCGAAAGCTATTCGTTCGAAAGGCGCTCCCACATTATACAGCTGGAGTCGTCCTCTGGTGCGTTTTCTTGGACCTTTATGTGCAGCACAGGGATCACATGTGCGACACCACTTCTCAACGTCACTCCGCACATTGTTCCAGTAGAAGCGCTCTCGGACTTTTTGTAAGGTCTTCATAACACCAAAATGACCACCAGTTGGACTGCCATGGAGTTCGCTTAGGACTGTAGATATTCTTGTCTTTGGGAGAATTAATTGCCACCTGAATGCTTTTCCGTCGTCAGACTCCCATTTTCGATATAAAATACTATTTCTCAGGTGCAGAGAGTCCCAAAGGGCCCAGTAACGCTTCGTTGTAGGATGGAAAGAGGCGATGTCTTGCCAGCTGGGCTTTTCATCAGAAGACTCTTTGAATTCTATTACTGGTTTAATTTCAGGATCAGCCAGTTGATCTTTTCGAACGCTCTCGTCACACCACGGATCCAATTCCGATGTTGATGGCGTTGTAACTCGGCGGGCTACTGGATCTATTTCGCCAAATTTCTTTTCGACTCTCGAGCAGTATTTGCAGCTCTCAGGACAGGGTCTTCTCGAAAGAACGTCTGCATTTCCGTGTGCTGATCCTTTTCTGTGGCGAATTTCTACGTCATACTCCTGCAGTCTTTGTATCCCCCTGGCTATTTGACCTTCTGGATTTTTAAAATTCAGTAGCCAGGTCAATGATGCATGATCTGTTCGAAGTAGGAATCGTCGACCGTAGAGGTAAGGATGGAAGTGCTCCACGGCTTTTACGATAGCAAGCAGTTGCTTCCTAGTTACACAGTAGTTTCTTTCTGGTCTGGAGAGACACTTACTAAAATAGGCGATGACACGCTCCTGACCATCTATTTCTTGGGACAATACAGCTCCGATGCTCTCACAACTTGCATCTGTATCCAGAATAAACTGTTTCCCAGTTTCAGGATATGCCAGGATTGGAGCAGATGTTAGTGAGTCCTTGAGCTTGTTAAAGGCGTTGTTACACTCGTTCGTCTAGATGAATTTCTGTTTTGCTTCGGTCAGCTTATGGAGTGGTCTGGCGATTGTTGAGAAATCTTTCACGAATTTCCGGTAATACGTACATAAGCCCAAGAAACTACGGAGCTGGTGAACATCCGTCAGGCTTTTCCAGTTTTTCACGGCCGAGATCTTATCCGGGTCTGTTCTTACACCTTCCGCCGAAATAATATGCCCGAGATAGGTGACTTCACGCCGGAACAGGTGGCACTTGGATGGACTTAACTTGAGGTTAGCTTCTTTCAGCTTTTGTAGCACACGCCTAATATTGTTAAAATGTTCTTCGAAGGAACGCCCCACGATTATGATGTCATCAAGATAAACCAGGCAGGCCTCGTACGAAAGTCCTCCGAGAACTGTTTCCATAAGGCGCTCGAATGTTGCAGGTGCATTACACAAGCCGAAAGGCATAACCTTAAATTGCCAGAGTCCTTGTCCCGTGGTGAAGGCTGTCTTTCTTTATCATCAGGGTGGATTTCTACCTGCCAATACCCACTCTTGAGATCTAGGGTAGAGAGAACCAGGTATTACCAGCGAGTGTATCAAGCGTGTCATCTATTCTTGGAAGAGGGTAACTGTCCTTCTTGGTCACGTCATTCAGCCGACGATAGTCCACACAAAATCTGGTAGAGCCATCTTTCTTCTTGACCAAGACAATGGGAGATGCCCAGGGACTTGAGGACGGCTCAATGACATCATTATCTTGCATGTCTTTAATGAGTGTTTGGACTTCTTCCTGTTTAGCAAACGGCAGTCGTCGGAGGTGCTGCTTAATAGCAGGATTCTCTCCCGTATCAATTCGATGCTGAGTTAGTCTAGTTCTTCCAAAGTCCTCAGATGTTCTTGAAAATATTCTGAAATCAGCTCTCCTGCAGCACATGTCTGTTTCTCGTCTAAGTCCGTGTTTCGTAGTAAAATCCCTGACTAGATCTTCTGAAGAAAGGTTTTGGCTTTTGCACTTTCGGTCAACACATGTGACAGGAGCACAAACTGCTATTACCTCTCCTTCCTGGATAGTTCTGGTCTTATCACTGATGTTAGCCACTCTTACTGGGATGACTGACTTCGAGAGGTCTACTACCGAAGAAGCTATCAGTACTCCTGCCTTTGCACTGTCTGGGTTAGGATAATCAATTAGGCCGAATCGGAAGTTCCTATTTTCTTCTACTAAACCAGGTATTATGCATTCAGTTCTTGGTGATAATGAGGTGTTGGATTTTGCTATAATTTTCTGGTTGGATTCAAACTGAGTTTGTAAGCCAAAAAGAGTGATGTCTTCAAATTTTGAATGCATATTGCTATTTTCAAGGTCCAGTTTGAAGTTATTGCTCTTCAGAAAATCTAGTCCCAGGATACAGGAATCTGTAATATACGTATGCCGTATGGCGATAATCGATATTTCCAAACCTTAGAGTTATATTAGCTTTTTCCATGTACACAAATCTTGTCACCAGTCACTATTTGCAAAGAAACGCAGGGCGGCGTCCAGATAATTTTATTTTTGGAGTTTCGAGCCAAATCTTTCCTGATTATTGACACATTGGCTCCAGTATCGACAACCATATGGCACGAGATATTATTAATTTGTCCGCATAAAGTCCATTTTCACCGCCATTCACTGCAGTAATTTGGAGAATCTTGTGATGGGGCTTTTCATTATCTGGCGACCTCCGCCCCGCGAGATGGCCATATCCTAGTTTTCCTGCTTCGAAGAAGAGAAGGGACTCTCTTCTTTTCTTGCTCGGGGACAGTTATTTCTCAGATGTCCAGCTCTTCCGCATCCCCAGCACTTGATGTTACGTTTCTCTTGGTTCTGACGTTTAGCCATTAAAATTTGCATTTCTTCTCTCAGTTTTTCAATGTCATTTATCCATGGAGATTCAGAGGGCGCATCCGCAGTCAC
>BMAO01031306.1:0-15182 GCA_019973975.1 Trichonephila clavata
TTTCTTCGAAAGCGAACGCAGTGAAATATTACCAAAATATGGTCTAATACGTAAGTACCCGAAAGACTATCGAGCTTAGCGGAATAGAAACGTAACGTAACTGCAAGACAACATATAGATTCGTACTTATTCGTATTCATGGGGTGGCGTCTACATAAGTAAAACTCTTTTGCTATAACTTTGAACACAGCTATACTGTGTTCTGGTCATCTAAATATAGTAGTTATTAGATCTTCCGTTTCTTTCAAGTGTACACGTTTTCTTAAGTGCAATAGTTTTAATTCTTCTAAATCTAAGCTAGTTTATTTGTATTCTGCTATAGTCTTAGGCGTGATTAAAATCACGCAAACAGGCTACAAACGGAATGTAGATATTATTCAAAATGGCCGCTTCGCACCTCGCGAAATATGAAGAATAAAAAATATTACTGAAACTTGATGAAACATCTGAGAACTGTACAATTACAACCATTTAAAACGATTTAAAAAGTGGAATAAAAAGAAATTCCCTTTATTTTCCAAGTAAAACGGCACAGAAAAGTGAAGAGGGAAATTGAATGTGAAGAATTTCAAAATGATTGTAGAAAAGAAATTTAAATAAGCGAAAGCAGTAAAAAATTAAAAATAAATAAATAAATCAAGTGAGGATGAAAGAAGAATTAAATACTAATAAATTAAAAGTAAAAAACTTTTTTAAAACAAGTTTTTATTTAAAAGCGCTAAAAAGAATAAAATAAACTTTTCCTTTAAAACTTTTTTTACTATCAACTTATAGAGTCATTACACAATTTATATGATATAAACGCTTGTCGCAATATTTAAGTACTCGTATTTACTTAGTTTGAATTTTTAAAAATTAAAATCAGTCAGGTCAAGTTATTTATTTTACTTGTTTATCTACACAGGTAAATCTCGCGACAAGCTTTTATATCATATAAATTGTGTAATGACGTTATAAGTTGATAGTAAAAAAAATTTTAAAGGAAAAGTTTATTTTATTCTTTTTAGCGCTTTTAAATAAAAGCTTATTTTTAAAAAAGTTTTTTTACTTTTAATTTATTTTTTACTTTTTAGTTATCACAGGACAGGCTTCTCAGCCTGTTCAACTCATTCAACGTTGGTTCGCCATCCCTGGTTTAGCTGAATCAGTTCTCGCAAAAAGGTATTAGACAAAAAACATAATCTTTTTAAATCCGTAATTTTTAAGCAATATTCTCAATCTTCGTGCAGATCTTGGGTAATATTGTTCTACATACGAAAAAAAGGTCTTCGTGAGATTATCTTCATAAATGACGAAGTTATTCAATGTTTAATTAAAATGTTGACTATTTTTTGAAAATCTTAAAGAATATATTATTCATTTGGAATATTTTGAAGGTAAGGATATATTTCTCTAACATCTTCGAAGAAAAATCTAGTTATTTATTAAAAAACTTCAAAAGGCATTTAAAGATTTGTATTAATCAATAAAATGCTTAAAATTCAAAACGCATGTTGTAATCAAAAAAAGCAAGTTTTATCAACTAATGATAATTTTTTGTTGGACATTGAATATCTTCTACATAAGAATCTATTTTTTTTAATTGCTCAGGTCATCTTTAGAAACTTGATTTTGAAAAAATAATTAACCATCGCATTATTTTTATACAGTTAGACCTCCACGTATAATGAACCTCTATTTTGGGAATTTCTCTATTTTAAGAATTTTTTCCTGGAACCAAGCACATATTACTCTTTTCTTCGTAAAATAACTCCAAATTTAACGAAATTTTTCTTCGAAGATTCCATTTTTTTCTCTCCTTATTTTTAAAACATTTCAAGTCATTTTGCAAATTATTCTCTTTTGGCACATTTTATGGATATCAATAACCTTGAACTAGTTTTACAATGTGCCTAACTCATCTAAAGAAACAAAATTGCTGTAATTTTTCAAACAAAAAAAAACTCAAATAAAATTAACAGATTCTATCTGTAATTAAATTTAAGGACACATGTCGTAGTGTGTGTTTAGATTACTGGTGATAAAATGAGGTATATTTAAATTACTTGCAGGCTTAAAATTAGAAAATTCATTTTAAAAAAATTCATTCATTTTAATACAAAATTATTTTTTTAATTGAAAATACATTGCATTTCTGGATAATATTTATCTCTTATTGTTTTCCTAGTGGATTCCTTTTTGATGGGTAAGATATATAAAAAATGATCTTTCCAAATCTGTAATTATTTTTTGTCTGAGTTTCATAGATTAAAGTTAGATAAATTTTTTAAAGAATTTCCACAGTACTCCATCTCAGTTTAACTTGGCAGCGTTGAGAAAGGTATTTAATGTACCAATCTACTTGAAAAACAGCTTTACTTTTTTTTGTTTTGGATTTAAATCCAAGTAAATAGATAGAAATTTGTAAAAAAAAATTGCATACATTGTAGAAATTAGATTATTTTTACGTTGTAGAAATGTAATTATTTTTTAGACAAAGTTAATTAATACATTCAATAGCGCAACGTTATAAAATTCCAGTTTGGCTGAAAACCGATTTTCGACGCCAACTTTTGTCATTGTTGTAATAATAACATAATTACAACAATGCAGATATATCAAAGTTGGCGCCCAAAACTAGTTTAACGTTTTTAATTAATATCTTTTTAATTAATTGCAATATCGGAATATAAATGATCAAGACATTCATTGTCATCCAATCTAAACGTGTATACAAAATTTCAGCTCAATGTGGTGAAGATATCAGCTTCAAAATTGAGTTGCAAGATTCCACCCGAACAAATTACATACATACATACATACATACAGTGTATAAGTTAAATAAAAGCTTGTAAAAAAGCAACTTCAATATGGGAAGTGAAAAGAATTAGGAAATCATTATTAAAAATAAAACTGAAGAAATTAGCTATTTACTACCATTAAAAAAAGAATTCTGCCTGACAGAGGTGGAATTCACCACACAAAATTCGACCACGCAATTTATTACTTTTTTTTAAAAAAGTTGCTGAGTCTTTACTAGATTTATCACATTTCCCATTGGGTGAAATCAGTAAAATCTTAACTAAGGTACGAAAAAAGAAATTCAATACCTCAAAAAAAATTAAATTGACCAAAAGAGCGAAGACTAGATTTTAGTATATAACTATTTCGAGTATGCCGTGAAATATTAAAAGCTTGAAGAATTGAAATTACTTCTAATTGTGCGAACTTAAATATTTTGTTCTTTTTTAATAAGATAAAGTTAAAATGGCATATACAGCCTTCAATAGAGCTCAATTACTTTTGTATAAAAATATGTTGATGAAATAATAAAATATACCACTACTGAGATACATCAAAAACTTTTTTTTTCATTTAAAACTATCTGAAAATAACTCAAAACAAGTTCAAACTCACTAATAATGTACAATAGCGAATCGATTATATCATTAAAACCTTTCTGAGTAAAAACGGTAGAATCTGATGTTTTTATTATATAAAAATAGCTTTATTTTTTTCTTAGGAAACCGTCGTCGCTTAGGAAGCTTACGCTTTTATTGCATCCATTTACCTTTACCCTGTCTTTGGAGACCGTCCTCATTTAGAATGTTGACGCATAGTTACCCTGTCTTTAAAGTCCGTCCTCATTTAGGATGCTGACTCACTGCTTTACCCTGTCTTTGAAGACCGTTTTCATTTAGGATGCTGACTCATAGCATTACCCTGTCTTGGAAACTGTTCTCGCTTGGAAGCTTACGTTTATATTGTATCCGTATACATTTGCCCTGTCTTTGGACACCATCATTCATTACGGGTACTGACGCACATCTTTACCTTGTCTTAGGAAACTGTTCTAACTCAGGATGCTGACACATAACTTCATATTGTCTACAGACACCGTCTTTATTCAGAAAGCTGACGTATTTATTAGAGAGAGAGGATGACGTTTTTATTGCAGTAAAATCGCTTTACTTTTTCTTTCGGATATCGTTTGCCAATGCATTACTGAATTATTTTTAGTTTATTTTATTAATAAAAATATGCTCAAATTATCTTTCAGTAAATAAGTTGTTGGGATTCACGGCAGTAACCGCGTTTGATAAAAAAAAAGATCTTAGCTTTAATGTCTTATAACTATCCATTTTCTTAAAATTTTAATTTTAAATCACTTTTAAATAATAATTTACCCTAATTATTAATTCCTTATTTTTAACAAATATATATCTCGCCAAAAATAAAATCGTTAAGATATGTCTGGAGTAAATTTGCCGCAGTAAATTTCTTCCCTTCAATTATAAAAGAATCTTAAATATTTCTAAAAAAAAGTTATTAATCCCAGAAAACTTCATCTTTGACTCTTCCAAATAATTTGATAGAATATGAATATGACTGCATACAACTTTAACAGATCTAGACTTTGCCATTTTATCAAAAAAATGCACAGGCATATATATATATATATATATATAATAACTATCTCTGTCAGAAAATAGCAAGGAAGGTGGCACTTGTACATATAAATATTATATATACTAATAAATAATACTTCACAATATACACTCATGAGCAAAAAAATTAGTGCACAAAAAATAATGGCGGGATCGTAACGAAACTTGGCATGAAGGTACATGTCGGAGAGATATGTAAATGATTAGAAAAGCAGCGTGATCGCGCATTACGTGTAGAAGGTAGAGGACGTTTAAAGTCTTTCTCCGTTGAGTATAAAACAGGTAACCAAAGCTTGTTTGAGTGTGCTGAATCACTTACAAAGGAAGCGCTCAGGTAGACATGCCATTACACCGTTTTCGAAGACAATATGAGCAGCTGTCACATTTGAGAGAAGGAGAATCATCGGCATTATGGAAGCTAGCTGGTCAGCTAGGCGAGGAGCTCGTCAATTAGGCAGCTCTGATTGTGTTGAGACCAATGGATCCAAGAGATATCATTTACACGAAGACCAGGCTCGGATGCCTCAACAGACCAGTCGTCGAGAAGGCCGCACATCGTAAGAAATGCACGCGTACAGCCAACTGCTTCATTGACCACCATCAAGGCACAGGTAACACCTCACAATGTACCCTGTGTCTTCTTGAACCATACAAAGAAGCCTGGCTGAAGGACATTTGGGATCGCGGCACCCATTACGTGTGCTGCCCTTGACACCCACCCATTGACGCCTCCGTTTGGAGTGGTGCCACGCACGAGGAAACTGGACTGCAGCGGAATGGAACCAGGTCGTCTTTAGCGACGAATCCAGATTCAATCTCAGCAGTGATGACAATCGTGTTCTTGTGTGGAGACCCCGTGGTGAACCCCTCAATCCTGCCTTTGCTTTACAGTGACACACCGCTCCCACAGCTGGTGGGATGGTATGGGGTGCCATTGTCTACATACACGATCTCCCTTAGTATTGATCCGTGGCACCACGACAGCCCCACGGTTTTGTCCATGACATCCTGCAACCACATGTGTTGCCACTCATGCAACGGCTCCCAGGAGCCTTTTTCAACAAGACAATGCTCGGCGCCACACGGCAAGGGTGTCACAAGACTGTCTTTGCACTGTTACTACCCTTCCTTGGCCTGGCCGATCCCCAGATTTGTCTCCAATCGAGCATATCTGGGATCATTTGGGACGGCGAGTCGGCATCCTATGAGTTTGAACGAACTAGAGATAAGGGTACAGCAAATATGGAACGAAATGTCTCAAGACATCATACAGAACTTGTATGTCTGGATGCCCGATCGTATCGCATTGTGCATTCCCGCTAGAGGGACTTCAACAGGGTATTAAATCCTGCGTTCTTTTGTCTTTTTCATTGAAATAGATTATCCTTTTCCTTTAATTTTCTAATCATTTAATTATATCAAAGTAGTCATTACGTATGTAAAATGTCGTTTCATTTTGATGACTCTTTCTTGGTGCGCTAATTTTTTTGTCCATGTGTGTATATAGTATGTAATTTTCGTTACTCCTTGTTCATTCAAACACTCATTGTCATTTGCACCAAACACTTCAGAACATTTAGCGTACTAAATAATTTTAAATCGTCAAACCTCATTTATTTTTACTCGTTAAGCCAATTGAATTTAAAGATGTTTAGCTTTAAATATACTCAGTTAAAAAGTTTTAAACTTATCTCTAATACAAATCGCATTAGTGACCCATGAGCTAGTACTGAAAAAAATGTGAACAAAATTTGACCCACGTCTCAAAAAAGGTTCGCCATCCCTGCACTAGGTTATCGCTGCACAAGCGTTGAGCGAAGTGATAATTGAAAGTTATAATACTTCAGAGTTATGGAAAATTTTAAGGAATTCTATGTTTCTAAGGATAAATCTTGTTTAATTTTCTTCCCTCAATCCCAAAAATGTTAATTTTCTTTCTTATTTTTTTCAATTCCTACTATTAGTTCACTCTTTATCTATCTATCTATCTATCTATCTATCTATCTATCTATATATATATATATATATATATATATATATATATATACCTTGTTCAAATTTTCAATCCTTAATAAAATAGTTTCTATCCATCCATTCAAGTTCAAACCCATTTTTTAAGATTTGAAGTGGATGACACTTGATATTCATTCAGTTTTTCAAAAAAAAATTCATTAATTAAATTTAAAAAGTGAATAAATTGTAACAAACAAAAATAATAATCCAACAGTATATATATAAAGGAAAACCGTTCGCTGTGTCTCTATAGCGCAATGGATAGCGCTTTGGACTTCTAATCCAAAGGTCATGGATTTGAATCCCAGCTGGGATGGCCTAATTTCTGTGAATGTGATTTTTTTTTTACTATACTATTTTAGGAATAATAAGATTTAATGAATGAATAAAAGTAACAAACAAAAAAAATAGTCCAACACCATATATAGAAGGGAAAATTGCTATCTATTTTGTCACTTAATAAAGTGATTCTGTCATGTTTTTACATATTTATATTAATAGTAGCTATTTAATAAAAAGCAACTAAAATAAAAAAATTTTTTTGTCCACCTAAGTAGGAATTGACTTAATTTTTTTTTATATTACTTATTTTAAATTAGGTCATATCCATCAAAAATAATGTTATAGTTTCAATATTACGCTTACACGTGCTTAAATATTTGAAACTATTTTATCAGGGAATATAAAAAAATAAAAATATGACATCTAATATCCACAATCACCTCTTTCTAGAATGTAATCAATGAATATATAATGACAAATCGAACGATAACACTAACTCTTAAAGCACTATATTCAACCCGTATATCCTCAAAAATAAAACATCATTGAGGGCGTATTTATCTTCGAAACTAGGTCACAGGCAACGGGAAATCAGACCGAATCTGATCAAATATGCATTATATGATGGGATGAGCAATACACAAGGGATTCACTTCACTTCTTACACTTTATTTCCAAATCCATTTTAAAATGAAACTTTCCATTTTATTCTGTGGTTCATGTTAACCTTTCCACTTCCGTGTTTGCCTGCAGAAGCACACAGTAAGGCTTTTATATATAGATATATATCTCCAATGTTTGCATGTTTGCATATATGGACATGCATTTTACCTAAAAGTAAAATTGACACGACTAGAGAATTAAAGATGTAAGCAATCTGACTAATGGATTTTAAAGTTATACTTATTTGTGGGTTTCTGTACTTATATATGTATCTTTGTATAGTCACAAAATATTTATCATTCGCATTCGATATTGTGCAAAAAAAAACACAAAAAAAAGAATGAATTGAATAGAATTTATTTGGGAAAAATCTCTCGTAGAATTACTAAGATAGTTACTAATTTGTACAACCTTTCATATTAACACACATACATACATGGTGTGTGTGTGTGTTATTTAAAAAAGTATATGGCTTAAATTGTGTGTGTGTGTACATTAAATTCCATCATTTCGAAGGCTATCCCATGCTATTCCACACATGGATTTTTTCTCAGAACTTTTAAAAATGCTCTATTAAAATAATAAAAATAATGCAATAAATTAATTTTAAAAAAAGAATGTGGAAAGCCACGTGATAAAAGTGAAACTTCTTTGGCGACGTTGGCCGTAAATGCAGCAATAGATCTAATTATATTAAACTGCTGAGATAACTTTAATCAAATAAAATTCGAACTTCATTTATTGTTTGAAAATATTTTTATTCAATTTTCTGCGTCGTCATTTTTCAAGAAAGACACAATAGGTGTGGGGTAACTAAAGTAGGATATAAAAATCCACGATTATAGTCAATCAAGAAAATGTGAGAAAACTGCATCAATCGTGGTTCCGTATATTGTTTCTCCTTCTCTAGAAACAGTATTCATTGTCAAATTCAGTGTCCGTTTCAAGAATTCAATTAGAGGCTTTTCTTCCTCTGAAGCAAAATTAACATTAAAGTCTCCAGTTAAGATAATCGGTTTTTAATCATTATCGGATCCAATGATTCCAGCAGCCTCTGATGTGTACAGCACTAAAACTTTATGGATAAAGATAAAAGCTGCGACAGTACTACCTGGTTCGCCTGGAATTGCTGCTAGTTTTGCTTATTTTTATCTTACACAAAGTTCTTCTCCTCTTTTTGCATTTGCTCTAGGCTATCTGAACAGAATTTATTTTGATTCAATGGAAATAAAAATTAATAATATAAACTTAATGCACACTAACAGAAGTCACTGTGTTTGTTTACAAGACGCTATCCGTAGCCATTCTGGCGCAAACGTTAATGACACATACACAATCCCCCGAAACTCCCAAAACGGGATTTTTTTTTGTTTTGGGTGTGTTTATTTCGTTGAAAACGGCTCATTTGTTACATAAAAACTACGAAAATAAGCCACGTGAGTTCGTTACGAGAGCAGCAAGGGTACCCACATAATGTCACCAACACTCAGCGCCTTTCATCCATAGCAGCAAGATATATCCTCTTAGTAATCGTCCAACTTTTTCACGGATATGACGCAGGTCACGTGATGTACCCCCCCCCCGTTCTCTTTT
Organism: Trichonephila clavata; assembly: GCA_019973975.1. Taxonomy (NCBI): domain Eukaryota; kingdom Metazoa; phylum Arthropoda; class Arachnida; order Araneae; family Nephilidae; genus Trichonephila; species Trichonephila clavata. The sequence continues at coordinate 8,979 of BMAO01031306.1, forward strand.
CCTCCGCTCGCTATCTCCTCACCATGGCAACGTTTCGGGGGGATGGAGGGAATCACTACTTCCGTTCGTTTTTTTCACTGTTACGCAAAACTGGGTAAATTTCCTATTCTCTCCGTCCGCAAAGAAGTTTCACATCAAAAAATATTGGTAACAACGGTGAATTTTTTAAAAATGTTCCTTAAACTTAATCCTTTTTAACATTATGAAGGTAGGAACAATGCTGTGTGAACTGACCCCCTTAAATATAGATAAAACAAGTAATATAAAAAAAATTAAGTCAATTCCTACTTAGGCAGCAAAGAAAAATTTTATTTTATTTACTTTTTATTAAATAATTATAAGTAATATAAATATGCATATACATATGACAGAATCACAATATTCCTTGCTATTTTCCATTTTCCTTTCTATATATGGTGTTAGACTGTTATTTTTGTTTGTTACTATTTATTCATTAATTAAATTTAATTATTCTAACAAAATAGTACAGTAAAAAGAAAACACATTCTCATAAATCAGGACATCCCAGGTGGAACTCGATCTCACGACCTTCGGATCAGAATACCGACGCGCTATCCATTGCGCTACAGGAACACAACAAGCGTTTTTCCTTTTTATATATGGTTTTGGACTATTATTATTGTTTGTTACTATTTATTCAAAAATTAAATTTAATTAGTGAATTAATATTTAAAAAACCGTATTAACATCAAGTGTCATCCACTGCAAGTTTAAAAAAAAGTATTTGAACTTGAATGGAAAGTATTTTATTAACGCGATTGAAAATTTAAACAAGATATATACACATATATATATAAGGAGAATAAGAACTAATAGCAGGAATTGAAAAAGGAACTGTGACGGGTGCTTACGCGTTTCACTAACCTTCTCTATAAACTTTTAAATTGTATTTATTTTGACCAATCCCCACTGAGAGCTGGAAGTGTGACTTATGCAAATAAGATAGTTTCGTGTTTAGCGAGTTCGAAAGAGATATAAAAGGGAGAAATGAAATGAAGAAGAAGGATGACTAAGCGGTTTGAGGGAGGATGACTAAGCGGTTTGATAGAGTAGAACTCCGTGTTTGAGATTAAAAAGTAAACTACGTCGTTGTCCAAGAAGGTGTTTTTTATCCGTCTAGCTTAATAAAGTGAAATTTGAAGATTATTTAGGGCGGATCAGAAGTTATTGAAGATATCTAGATTACAGCCACTTTATAAATTCTACTTGTTCCAGGTTCCTACTGAAGAAGATTTCAGGTCTGTAACTTTTGTGGCTTAAATTTAAATGTGTAGTTTGATTGTACGTGTTATTTCCCCTCGTGATATCAGTTAGTATTCCGTCGTCCATAATTGAATGCTGATAATACTCCATGATAATTTATTGTTCTTAAAGTTGATTATTAATTGTATAATTGTGTCTTAAAGAAATAATAAATAAGTGATTTATTATTTGAGTAGTCTTTAATGATGAATACTACATATCCTAACATAGATAATATGCAAAGGGGTAGTGGGAGACTACGACACTGGCGCCCAAACGAAATACCGGAATTAAGAGCAGGTGCAGGATTTAGAGTTTTGCCGGAGTTATTTTTTTCGGGTAAAGAAAATGTGTTTGAGTTTTTAAATAATATTGATGATAATATAGCTTACTATGAAATACCGGCGAATCTATCGTGTGCATATTTAAAAGGTCATTTAGTTGGGAGAGCGTTAGACTGGTTCCAAGTGATTGGGTTCGAGTGTGTAAATGAAGAAGCGACTGCATTTGCAACACTTAAAAAGAAATTGTCAGACAGTTTTCCGGTAATACGGAATAAATCAGAGCTAGAAGCTCAGTTTTTTTCGTCAAAACAACGGAGAGGTCAAGCCCCGTCAGACTTTATTTTTCAAATGTTAAAATTACATAAAAACTTGGAATTAAATTATGATGAGATAAAGTTGATTGATCACATAGTAATGCGACTAGAACCCCAAATAATGGATTATTTAGAAGTTCGAAACCCCACAACGAAAACTCAATTGATAGAGTTGGTAGACCGGTATGAGGAACGTCATAACTGCAGGGAAAATCAGGGTTCGAGTAATAATTTTGCTAGACGAAGTTGGGATGTGAGTAGGAATCCTGAGGAAAGAAGGAATAATAGAAACTGGAGAGATACTGGGGTCGGAAATAGTCAAAATGATCAAAGAGGACTAGGCAGGGGTGCGAATAATTTTCCTCGTCGTAATTATCAAAATCAAGGATTCGAGGGTGGAAATCGATACAATCAGTCACATCAGAGAACAGACCGGTATCAGAACCGTAGGATGGTGGTTAGGAAGGGTCCTAATGATGATTCAGCAAAACAGAATTGGAGGCGTGTTGATTGCAACAGCGAAAGGCAAAGAAATGCCAATTTAAACTTTCAAAGAGATCGTAATGAGGCAAATCCTCCTAATAGAATTAGACTTAATTCATTGAGATTATCACCAGTTGAACTTCCGTATGTGCCGATTTTGTTGAATGATACTTTTTTAAAAGCGCTCTGGGATACAGGTGCGGAAAAGTCATTTATTTCAGAAAAAACGTACCGGTCGTATTTTTCTTTCTGTCCTTTAAAAAAATCGTTAGATGAAGTAGTTACAGCTCAAGGGTCACAGTGCAGAAATTTAGGCACAGTTGAGTTGAAAATTAAAATAAGAGAATTTTCGCAGTTATGGAAATTTCATGTGATTGCTGAGATGAAAGATCCATGCATCATAGGTGTGGATTTTATGTCACATGCAGGGATTACTTTTGATTTTGTTAAAAAATCGTTAATCATTCCGGATTCGAAAACGGAAAAAGTGGCTGTTATGTTGTCTAGAAACCCGTTAGAAAGTAATGAGGAACCAAAAGTGTCTTGTGCGGTGATTAGATCGTTAGTATTATCTTCTAGAGAACAGTTAAGAGAGGAACAGAGAAATGACCCGGAGCTAGGTCACATTATGAAGTTTTTGGAAAATCCGGACGATAGTTCTGTTAATGAATCGATCTGCAGAAATTGGTCCAATGACTTTAAAATCGTTGACGGTTTGCTATATTATGCAAAGTATACAACCACACTAGGTGAGTTAAGGGTATTTATACCTAAAACTTTACGTAAAGATGTTATGCGAGAATTTCATGACTCGCCTATGGCAGGTCATCTAGGCAAAAAGAAAACCTACTTAAAATTAAAGGACGCGTGTTATTTTCCGTACATGAGGAAATACATTTATAAATATGTAGCAACCTGCGACCAATGCCAAAAAGTCAATTATAAAAACGGATTACCAGCTGGTCAATTAATTCCCATAATAACGAATTTTCCGAATGAAATCGTGTCTTTAGATTTGTTAGGCCCATACCCTGCAACTAGTCCAGAACGCTATAGATTTATTTTAGTAATTACCGATAATTTTTCTAAATGGGTTGAAATAGTTCCCTTAAGGAAAGCTTCGGCTAAAGCAATTGCCAATGCATTTTTTGAGAATTATATTGCGCGTTATGGAGCTCCTGTAAAGTTAGTCACCGACAATGGTCCCCAAATGATATCCGAAGTTTTCGAGCAAGTGTGTCGCAGATTGCACATAAAACACGTTAAAACTGTGGTATATCGTCCACAAGCTAATCAAACAGAACGAGTCAATCGCACTCTTTTAAAAATGATTTCGAGTTTTGTCGCGGATAATCACACTAACTGGGATCAATTTCTGCAAGAGTTCGGTTATGCAATTAGGACAGCAGTACATGAGACAACGGGTAAAACACCGGCGGAATTATTTTTAGGTCGAAATTTAATCACTCCTTTTCAGAAATTAGTTATGGTAACTGATGGATCAGATTTAGTTTGTGGGAACATAGAAAGGTTGTTTGAGGAAGCTAGAGTTCATACAAAGCGCCAGCAAGAGAAGTGGGCGAAATATTATAATAAAAAGAGGCGTGAAAATAATGTGAAAGTTGGTGATCTAGTATTAGTTCAAACTCACCCGTTAAGTTCAAAATGTAAAAAAATAGTAGGTAAATTTATGCCAAAGTTTGAAGGCCCATATAAAGTTCTGAGTGTAAAAAATAATAATAATTTAGTAATATTAAAATTGGGTAAAAGAATAACGGTTAATGTTGACCAGGTGAGAATTTACTATCAAAGAGAAGACAGTGTTGCCGAGTCGGAAAGTAACACTAGTAGTAATCATGGTGCAGTGACATCAATCAGGTCAGATGATGCGCAGTCGTCATTGGTGCAATCGGAGAATGATAGGGGTGGTCGTAAAGGATCGAAATCAGGAAATGTAAATGGTAGCAGAGATATAGTTGCGAATAGACGCGATGGAGTAGAGGTGAGAAAAAAACGTGGACGGACGGAATCTACTGTTTCTTCGGGGGATAACGCGTATAATTTCAGGAAAAAAAGACCTGTATGTGCTGAGAGAGAGAAAAGAGGAAGGCCTGACTCATGGATGGACAATGTACGGAAGAAGAGACCAGAGGCCCAAGCAGATCGTGAGAAAAGAAAGATTTCCTCGTCAATGTCCTCTCGTCCCTCCAGGAAGCGTTATAGAAAGGTGGAAGAAAATAGTTCTGAAAGAGCAGTTCCAGGACCATCCCACAGATTCAAGTATAACAGACCTCATCAGGAAAGGAGCTGTCCATACAATCTTCGGAGCCGACGTCGAGTGGACAACAGCCAAGTTCCAGTTCTCACAGAAGGAAACAACGCCTCAGCAGGAGCATATCAACTTCAACGGACTCGATGGAAGAAGGGACCCAGAAAGTTGGAGCGCAGAGTGGACAACCCTAGGACAAGGTCATCCAGCACAGAAGCCATGGTAGGAGACAAAGCCTATGCAGATTGGATCTAAAGACTAGTCAGGTTGTATAATTCTAATTTGTTTATTTTTCCTCTGACAGACAGTTCGGAGTATTTTCCATGTGGGCTAGTCTAATTTTTTTGTAAAGTTAACGTACAAAAGTGTCACTGAGTTGTGTGCATTTTCATATCGGTTGAAAAGACTTTTGTATTAATTTTTTTCCAAATTGTGGAAAAACATTTGTTGAATTGCAATTGTTTTGCTACACATTAAAGACGTGGCTTTATATGTGAGATTACTTGTATTGTTTGTTGTAATATATTCTATGTAAAATGTATATATTTTGTGTGTAATTATTAAGATGTATAAGTAATGTCTGGTTTCTGGGCGCGGCGTAATTAGGAATACTAACAAAAAACATTAACAGCGCAGCGCGATTGATTGGGAATTTTTGAAAATGAAACCAGATAAGGGTTATTTTGTTACTAAACTATATATATATAATATAATGTATGCCATATTTTATGTCAATAAGGAAGTTGTATAAAAGTTCTGTGCATTTAATGTCATGTTTTAGAAAAAATTGACAAGGTTTCCTTTCAGGGCAGCAGTCCCTGAACATAGTGATGTGATGAAAGTTTGATGTCGTATGAAGATATTGTATAAAAATTTTTTTGTATTTATTAGCACTTAAGTAAAGTGCATGATCAGGGTTTTTTCCTTGAAAGGTTTTCCCCTGATCTTCGCCCGAATGGGATGCACTGTAGGGAACCTAATATTGTGAAAGATAAATAAATTAGAGTGGAGTACCCTTTTGAGTAGTCATTTCTGTGTGCTAGTTTAATTAAAGTTTCTAACTTAGAGTTAAAATTTTCTGCTAATTCAGTGTTTTCAGGCATTATAAAGTTCGTGAGTTAAAACTTTCTACAAGTTTAGTATTTTCAGGCGTTATAAAGTTCGTGAGTTAACTTTTTACAAGTTCAGGCATTCTAGAGTAGTTAAAATTTGTGCAGGTTCAGTGTTTTTCAGATGTTAGGTAAATTAAGCGAATTCTTGCAGGTCGTTTAGACCGTCAATAAGTCACGCTTTTTTTCTCGGAGGGGGGTTGTGACGGGTGCTTACGCGTTTCACTAACCTTCTCTTATAAACTTTTAAATTGTATTTATTTTGACCAATCCCCACTGAGAGCTGGAAGTGTGACTTATGCAAATAAGATAGTTTCGTGTTTAGCGAGTTCGAAAGAGATATAAAAGGGAGAAATGAAATGAAGAGAGATGACTAAGCGGTTTGAGGATATAAGAGGTTTGATAGAGTAGAACTCCGTGTTTGAGATTAAAAAGTAAATACGTCGTTGTCCAAGAAGGTGTTTTTATCCGTCTAGCTTAAT
>BMAO01031307.1:0-50700 GCA_019973975.1 Trichonephila clavata
TCATACAGTTCCCTATAGACCTTTGAAAAAGATAGGTAGATATAATGGATTTGGGTAATACAAGTTATCTAGTTGTAATAGACTATTATTCAAAATGGATTGAAATGCTGAACTTGTAAATAAGAGTGCAGATGAGTAATAATTAAACTTAAAACAATTTTCTCTAGATTTGGTGTTCCAAATATTGTAGTATCAGATAATATACTATTTAATAGTTATATTTATAAAAAGTTTGCAAATGATTGGGATTTTAATTATGCATTCATTAGTCCTCATTACTCCCAAGTAATGGAATGGTTCAAAAGCAGTAGGAATTTCTAAAAGCATTATGAAAAAGGCAAGGAAGATAGACGAGATTATTTAGTAGGTTTAATGGAGTATAGAAACACCCCAATATCAGGTCTTGACCTATCTCCAGCTCAAATGATGTTTAATCGTAGATTAAAAACAAAATTACCAATCTCGAATAAATTGTTAAATGCTGAATTATTTAATAACATTCCAGAAAAGTTAATAAAAAGGCAAAACGTTCAAAAGATACATTATGATAAAACTGCTCATCCATTACCTGAACTTGAGCCAGAAAATAATGTCAGAATACTAAATTTTAAAAACAAAACTTGGGAACCGGTAAAATAGTTTCAAAGCATAAATTACATCCTAGGTCATATGTTATTAAAAATCAGTCTGGAAATATTTTAAGACGTAATAGACAACATATAAGAACATCAAACACACCCTTTAATATAGAAACAGATCCCAATGACATAAGTACTTTCAATTCTGATTCAGAAGTAATTGTAAATCCTCAAAATATACAGAACTGTAACGAGTCAGACTGTAATGTCCAAAGAAGAAGTAACCGTGTTTGTAAACCACATCTTATGTGAATGACTATGTTATGTGATTAATAACTTAAAGGGGGGATGTCATGATAACTGTAACTGTGTATGTGAAACTGAACTGAACTATTATAACTGTATATATGATTGCTTGTGTTGTTGCTGTTGTGAGATGACGTTGTCACTCATGCTCAATAAAACATTAAAACCAAGAACTGTTTGATCGCTTCGAATGAAAATGTTCTGAAGACATACTGAAATAACAAACGTAACAAACGTGGACAACGGCATCACATAATACATTCTTACCACTTTTGCCAGTTGACATGCAGTTTGAAATTCCTGATTTTCGAAGAATATGGACTGGAATAATATTAGGCCATTAAAATGATCTGGATCATGATCTTATTAAGACAGAGTCGAGAAAGAAACAAAGCCCCTCCCAGTTGGCCCATGCCTTAAGTAAGTAGGGGCCATGCCTCCCTGGGTAAGTAGGGGTCTACACAAAACCGAAAAACATGGCAAGGGGTCTATGAAACAAAAAAGTTTGGGAACCTCTGGTTTAACTTATTTATTTTAATTTTTTGTTTATTTTAACGTTTTCAAAAAAAAAAACTTTAAACATTGAATCTGAGCTTGTCTTTGAGCTTTTTTCAAAAATCAATAACATTTTAAAATTTTCTTATGTAAAACTGAAACTTAACAATAATAGGAGGTTTTCAAGGTGCTAAATTATCCTCATCATTATTATTTCCTTTTCTTAGAATTTCTGGAAAAAGAAGCTCAGTCTTCAAGAGTCTTGGATTATATTACAGAACGTACAATCTGAAAGCAGTGATGCTCAAACAGATGAAGTCGCTGAAAATAATCTGCTGGAATTTTCGTTAGATTCTTAAGAAGTTGGAGACTGATCAAGAGACTGAACAAGATTCAAGGTGCAGTAGTTCATGTTCAGAAAATGTAGCATTTCCTACCTTAGGATGCAGTGCTTTAAAAAAACATTCAATCGAAACCTCCATTCATAACGTGTGATGAATGTTTGCGCATCAATGAAAAGAAAACTGTTTCTTTGTCTACATCAAATTAAGTTTATGTGTAAACCTGCTTTTTTATGTATAAAAAAAAAATAAAAAAAAATTTATAATTTTTAAAAATAAATATTTTGTTCTGTAAAAATATTAATGTTCTCTGGTTTTTTTTTTTTTTTAAGAGTTAAAGCTCCGTTAAAAAAGTCATACGGTCGTTTTGTATTATGAGAATATTTTAAACCTCCACATGTACTGATGGTAATTTGAAGTACCAATTTAATTACGCATTAAATTCCCCAAAGTTGAGTATTTTATTTATATCCCTTAATTTTCAATGTGGTGCAAAAAAATATTTCACTATACTACTATTCAATGATAAAAAAAAATCATAGTGATAGATATCTCATATATAAACTCCTAATTTAACCATCGTTTTACCACGTACACGGTAGAAATGTGTCCAACTGATTCTTTTTAATAGTTTTCTCCATATCAGCTTTAGTATAATAACAAATTTCAATATCCTATCATTTTAGGGAACAGGTTTTCATTACTTATATGTGTAGTTATTATATACTTTAGGAATATATACTACGTTCTTGTTACTTTCAAAATTTGTTCCACAATTCTACTTCTGTAACAGATGTCGGAATCTAGCAAATAGTAAGAAAATATTCCACATCTATTACTTTTAGATAATACTACTTCATTTTGAATGTGTCTCATTCTCTCATTACCTTAAGCAGATTATTTTTTACATATTGCTTCTACTAGGCTTGGGAGGTTTTTCAGGATTTGAGACAGTTATAGACACACCAGCGGCTTACATTGAGAGCAATGCGTTTGGTGTCATTATCTTGTTAAAAAAATGAAGTCGTCTGCAATATCCAAATTTTGATTGGATAATTTCAAATTGCTCGTTAAAATACTTAAATAGAGCTCATGATCACAACACCATCAAAAAATACCAAATTACCTAACCTTGAAACTGATTTACAACCCTACGTAAGAACGCCTCCACTTCAAAGCTTCTCTGTCTCAACTAGATTTTTGGATTAAGTTTCAGAAAATTCAACAATGAAAGCAATTGGTTGGGATGAGAGAAAATTCCAACATTTTTGGTTCCAACTGGTGTATAATAGTTTGCAAAAGAATAAGAATGAGGAACTTAATCACAAGAATTTTGTTGGAACAAGAACACGTCCACCTCCATGCTTCAGCATGAATGTGGAGGTGTTCTTGTGTTCCAGTCATCATAAAAAAGGAGAATTAACTTGCAGATCTCAGGTATTAACTATTTTCATACTCATGACTTACTAAAAATCCTATCGAATTCTATGAATGATCTTAAAGGGCCTAAATTTGTTAACTTTGCGTGTTAATAAAAAAAAAGTATATTTTAAATTGAATGAAAGAATTGGAAGGGGGGGGGGTTATTCCACAAATATATGGAAAAGAATTATTTTTGAATGCAAACGATTGTCTAAAAAAACTATATTTTAATGGTTACTTCTAATATGAAAATTTTTAGTAATTTACAAGTTAGGATTATTCGCATAATTTCTGATCTGAGATTAAAAATATATATTCTAAATCCCAAAAATTTACAGATAAATACTCAGAAGTTCAAGAAGCAAATATTCTTAAATTAACAAGCTATTATCAAACCACGATTGTTGATATTAATTTATTGTTCTGCTGTTTTCCACAGTGTTATATGAATTAATTTTTAAGAGATTTGAACTCTTGGTATGAAAAAAGTTTTAATGACAACTAATGCGCATTTTCTTCATCTGGTTTTAATAGTGGTTAATATTGTAAAGCTCTGAAATAAGCTGTTGAACTGTATATCAACGTCAATAACAATTGTTTCATAAAACCTTCGAGCTTAAGGTTTCGTAGAATTTATTAAGCTTGATAATATTTTGATCACTAATTATCTTATAAATATATTCATAATTTTCTATAATATATATATATAATATTATATATATATATATTATATAGTGTAATAAAATAATAAGAGACCAAATTGTACTTCCTACAAGGCTAAAAATAAAGTAATTGTATTTTAAGAAACATATCAAGAAAACTAATGGTGCAAAAGAATATGGTACTAAAATTGAATAAAAACAGACAAAACAAAAGACAGAGGAGTATAGTTTTAAAGTGAAGACACCAAAAGAGACTTTGGAATAAAATGGAGACCTATTATGATTTCTAAAGCTGTCGCTGAAATAGGCAGCAAATTTAAGGTTATGTGTGTGTGAATAATAATTCCCAGTAATTTAATCTTTAATAGTTTTTGATTTATCTGTGGTCCATACCTTCCGGACCACGTTTTAATAATAAACTAGCTAGTCACCTGACGGCAACCTTTTGAATTAACTACATCTATCCGCCCACCTATATAGATCATTTACTACAAATACTGAGATTTCTGGAGATCCCGCCTTTTCTGTCATTTGTCTGCCTTTAACATGTAGCCAGCTGCAGCTTGTGTATTCGTTTTCTTTGTTATGTGTTCTGTGGCGTTTTGTGTTTTATTATGTGTATGCTTATGTGTTTCATGATGTGGAATAAAAAAATAATCACAGGATTGCCTCGTCCATCCATCCAAATAAAGCATCAATCATTTTAAATAATGATCTAAACGAAGAATCCTTCACACTCACCAAAATGTGTGATACTCAAATCATTATTATATATATATATATATATATATATATATATATATTATTTAAGTTAGTTCTAAAAGAGAACTATGTATATCATAATGGTAAATATTATCAACAGATTAAAGGTTTGCCCAAGGTGGTCCAGCTAGCAACTATCTTACCAATTTATATTTACATTATTTTGAAAATAGTTTCATTGACAACTCAGAATATTACATTTTTTGCTATATAGATGATATAATCATTTCTGGCAAGCAAGACAATTTTAAACCTAACATTAATTTTTATCCACAATATCTTAACTTAATACAGACAAATAGTAACAACTATAAAACAAATTTTCTTGATATAGGAATTAAATTTAAAGATAATAAAATAAGTTACTAATATTTATGATAAACAAGAAGACTTTAATTTCAATATTACAAAAGTACCACATTGGGGAGTAATGTACATGTTTCTATATTCAGAAATATTATCATTAATTACACACAATGCAATAAAGTTCTAGTTTCAAATAAATTAGAAAAAATAATTAAAAAACTATAAACATTTTACTAAATACTGTTTAATTCAAAATACCCAATTAATTTTATTAATAGATATTTGAATAAAGAAATTCTAAATAGTAAGGATTATATAAATTTCCATAGTTTTTATTAACAGGTTATTATAAATTTATTATTCTTCCTACATAGATATAGGTACCTCCATATTCTAAATTTAGATAAAATTACTTTTTTAAATTTAATTTATTATTTTTAAAAATCAGATAATCTTAGTGTGTCTAAGATAATGGTAGTATGTTTACAATTCTTAATTTATTTTTATTCTTTCATACTTTTGCTAAGTGCTACTTTTCAGCCATTGCTATGCTTTGAATTTGCGTCCAGAATTTGGCAATAATTTGTTTATTGTACTCAGATTTAGCGCGTACTCTGCATTCTTGAATGCAATTTTTAGGTAAGTTACCTTTTTCTCATAATGGATTTAGATTTTCTATCCATTATTTTCAATAGGTTTTCGCTCAGTATTATTAATAGAAAGGGGGAAGGTTGGCTGGCCACAAAACATGTTCAACCCCACTTTATATAAATAATTTATATTTAAGCTGTCCTAAGTCAGCAATGTTGCTGTAAATCCATGATTTTATATTGAACTCTATTATTTTAATTTTTCTTATTTCAATTTAAAATCTATGGTCTGGTTATCTTACAATTTCAATTGTTTTCAGTTTGATCATGTTATTCATCTCTCTCTTGTAGAGAATTTTTGATTATATATATATATCACTTGTATATACATATATTGCTTGTAAGAAAATGTATCACGTAAGTTCTTGTCTCGCAGTTTTTAACTATTTAACTTATGTGTGTGATATTACATTTCCCATGTCAAAGTTAATCCTTCACATGTAAGCTCTTTTGTAGTGTTTATTAAAATATTTAAATAATATTTAAATATATATTAATAATATCCGATTTCAATAAAATATTATTGATTTAAAATTGAAATAAGGATTTTAAAATAAAAGATAAATTCCATGTTATTACTAGCAATCTTTTAGGGAAAAAATTACTAGATCAATTATAATTGCATTTAAGAAATCTAAGTACGCCCAATATTGTATTTAACTGTTACACATATTTTTCGATATAATGAGCTGAAGAAACTAATTTTATAAAGAACTAAATAGCACGATATTTTTCATAGAAATCATCTTCAAATGATTCATTTCAAAAAAGTTCAAATATAGAGAACAACTAACAACGACTTATATTTCTTTATTTTAAGAATATCTTTCATGAAGAAATACAAAGATATCTTTTTTCTGATGTATTTTGATTGTTTGATTTTATCTTGGTAAAAATTGCTCCATATTTTTATTAAAAAAAAGAGGTCTCCTAACATTATTTAAAACAATTCTATCCAGATCCTATTTATTTGATCTATTTATAAATAATCATCCAATATATTGACAAATATTTTTCAAACCTTTGATCAAAAACCTTCAGATATTTGTATATGATTAAAATTATCATCATAGTAATATTGACTTCTCCCTGATTATTAAGAGTTATTTGACCAAAGACTAAACTACATTCTAATTCCTCTATTTTTTTAAATTATTTTTCTTCTATTAAAATTATTTTGGAGGGAATTGTAGATTTATTTTAAATCTAATAAATCCTTTAATGCAATTACCTACTTCACATTTAAATTCTACTCCAATAATGATTACAAATATATATATATATATATATATATATATATATATATATATATATATATATGTATGTAATGTAATATTACATATATATATATGTATATTTATAGTTACCAACTTTATTGGAAATTATAATTTTACATGCCGTGTAATATCAATAAAAAAGTTAAATATATATTATATATATATATATATATATCAAATGTTCATGCGTGTAATAATATCAATAAAAAATCCCAAAAAACTTCTTTTAAATATTTAACTCGTGAAAGAGAGACAATAAATTAATTTTTCGTATGTAATTCTTACTTGACTTTTGGGAAAATAATTTGAATTAAAATAATACTTCAGACAACTGTAACGTGCAAAATTTTTTAACATCACAAATAAACAATCAATATTGCATAATAGCCTCGTTATAGACAATTCACTCTAGTTTACTAATAATAACTTTAAGAAAATGAAATTCAAAATTTCTAATATGAAATTCATTTATTTCCGGATGACTTATGCCATAATATGAATTAATAATTGTACCATAAAACTTTGTAAAATATCATTTGTTATGAAAAAAAAATGTTTAATTACAATCTTAGAACACATAATAAACATTAAGAAATTTAAAAAATTCATAAAATAATACTTTTTATGAAAAAAAATTTAAAAGCTAGAATTTTGTTATTTTACTTGGGTAAGAAAAATGGCGTTTGTCCAAACTTACACAATATGAACTAGAAAAAAAATAATAAAGCTTTAAGTAAAAAGAAATTGCTGATTTTTTTTATTACAATCTTTATAGAGAGACCCCAGATGAGCATTTGAAAATACAAATTTCATAAATACTAGAATACTCATTTTTAAATACTCGAATTGTGATTACAAACTAAGGCCACTCGAAATGGATTACGAAAAAATGGCGATTACAAAATGGTAATGTGTATTAAGTCAAGAAATAATTTACTTTTACTAATTGTCAAGGCCGTCTTTAGGTAATAGTCTGCTCTCTCTTGAGAGAGAATGTGTGAAAGTTGTACATACCTTCATGATAAAAAAAAATCAAATTTTCACAATAATTTTCCAGTTGTATCATTCATTTTCACAACTAAACGCACTCAAAAATTTTTGATCACTACTGCTCGTAATGGCTAGTGACCGACTGTATATATATGTTCAGTTCAGAATAGATTGTGATTGGTTGAAAAAACGCGCTCATAATTCTTTTTGTTTTCTTTTTATAACGAACGAAAAAGAAGAAAAAACACTTTTCAATAAAATATTTCCTCCTCCCCCTTCTCCTGATAAAAGACGTATTCTAACGAGTTTCGCAAAATATAATATTTAACGTGTGTCTGTGAAATTCCTATAAATCATTTTTCTTACCTCGTAGTATTTCATTATTTTAAAATTATTTTCGCGGAAGATTAAGTCCTAACAATGTATGAATTATATTTATTGTAATCAGTTAAACAGTAAATTTTAAAAAAAAATGCTTATTTTATTTAAACGATAATCATTAGTTTTCAGGTATCCGACTACGTGCGACAACTTTTTGTTTAAAAAATGGAGATAAGGAGATTTCCTTGCTGTTTTTAGATTTGTTTGGTACATTTTAAGAAAAATATGCTGAAATTAAGAAGAGAAAAAGAAATTATATTATTACTAAAATGGGTAAAAAATTTCAAAAAATAGCATAAACTCGGCCCATTCGGTACCAAAAGTGTATCAACAAATTTTCAATTTTTCAGTTCTGATGTGTTGCTATGCTATTCATTTTTTAAATAACCTTCGGGATAAAAGATATTTTAATTTTGCAAAAACTAGAGCACTTTATCTTAGTTATTATATGAAATAACTTTAATAAAACAGTGATTATATTAACATAAGGGACTGTAAATTGACTGTAATAAAACAATGATTGATAAATCTGACGGTCAAAACACTTCTACTATTATACAGAACATACACAAAAAATTTCGGTTAATTATTTTCAAAACTTTTTGAGCAATCACTGGCCCCGTTTGAACATTTTCAAAAAAAAAAACCACATTTCGAGTATAACGCGTTTTAATGTATGACATCTTGCTTGAAGTAATGGCATATGTGCTTTTACAAAAACACTTGTACCTTTTTTTCCACAAGTGAACGGAATATTTTAAACTTGGTATTTTTTATAAAGCTAATAAGATGGCCTGTAAAATGAAATCATAAAAAAAAAATTGTCAATTTTTGTCAAAAGTAGCAATTTTAGTGTAGTCGGATACCTTAATGTCATATATTCGTAAGCTCTTATATTTCAATATTTTTAATATCTTTCCTTCTGTATAGTTACTAGTTTTGAGAAGACAGTTTCCCTCATTCTTTGAAAACTATAAAAAAATATAAACACATATATATGTCAAATTTATTCCCAGAAACTAATTAAAGAATTTCCTTTATGATTTTTTTGTCTATGAAAACAACGTAGCAAGTCTTTTGAAGTTAGTAACAGTCTCTCCTTAGCTGAATGGTCGTAGTTGTGAATTTCGTATTTCGAGATTTTCCAGCCTAGGCAATTGCTTTGAGTTCATATTCTGCTGAAAACGCATCGAAAGATGTAATGGGGCTAATACTCCTTCAAATAGAATTTATCTTCGAAGACTTCTCAAAGTGGTGAGAGATTTTGATTGTAGTCAAAGTTTGAGGTTTGTCACCAATAGGCTTTGTGTGATTTCCATTAAGAATTTTTTAATCTTTGAAAATATCATGTATATTTTTAAGGTATCCAACTACTTTAAAATTGTGAATTTTGCCAAAAGTTTATAAATTTTTTTATGATTGTATTTTATATAGGTCTTATTAGTTTTATAAAAATACCAAGTTTATTATTTTCCGTTCACTAGAACAAAAACTACAAGTGTTTGAGTAAAAGCAGATGCCATTACTTTAAGCAAGATGTCATTCTTTTAAACGCGTTTTACTCGAAGTGTGTGTGTTTTTTAAATACTCAAATGGGGGCAGCAATTGCTCAAAAAGTTTTGAAAATAATTAACTGAAATTGTTTTTGGATTCTGTATAGCATTAGAAGTGTTTTAACGTTCAGATATCAATCACTGATTGCAAAATTTACAGTCCCTTATGTGAATATAATCACTGTTTTTTTAAGCAATTTCATATAATAACTAAGACAAAGTGCTCTAGTTTCTGTAAGTATTAAAATATCTCTTATCCTGAAATTCATTTCAAAAATGAATAACATAGCTACACATCAGAATTAAAAATTTGTTCATAAACTTTTGATACAGATTGGGCCGCGTTTATGTTATTTTTTGTAAATTTTAACCAATTTTTTCCCATTTTAGTGACAATAATTCCTTTTTAACTCCTTAATTTTAGCATATTTTTCTTAAAATGTACTAAAAAAATCTAAAAACAGCAACAACAACAAAAATCCCCATATCTCCATTTTTTAAAAAAAAGTTCTCGCAAGTAGTCGGAAATCTCAATCAAAAACTATCATATATCTATATCTATCTATCTCCTTATATATATTCTTAATCCATGTAACTAAAATTTAAATCCATGAGTAAAGTGAAAGAGAGGGGCATCCCAAGTAAAAATTGCATGATTTTTTAAAATGTAGCATTGTGTAATTTGTATAGATATGCGATAGTTAATTTTGTCATCTCCGTCTTAACATAACACTTCGAATTATTATATGTAAATGCTTAAGATGAATTTCAAGTCAATAAATCTCCATCAATATTTTCGAAATAACTGTAACTTATTTTTTAACATTCGATGCGGGAACTATTTGTGTATCATATTACAGTCGGTCTTGATTACATTAGCTAAATCTCTCTCTCTGGAAAAAAAGTTCGTTATGTGAAAAACTCCTTAAATCGTACTATGTTCTTGGTTCCAGGAAAAAGTTTGGAAAATAGAGGATCGTAAAATGGATGTCCGACTGTATTTCCAAAAAATTAAAGCTAAAAATTAACCTCATTTCTTTTGAAATATTTTTAAGCAGTGCATTAACATTATTTAAAGAAATAAAATGTTTACCGTCTCTTCCCACAAAATTACAAGTTTGTTAATTATTTTGCACTTCTCAAACTTCTTGTGTGCCATTTATAGTACAGAAGTTTTATATTCAAGAAATTAGTTATCAAAAGAAAAGTCCGGATGATACATGTCTTTCATAAATGGAAAATTTTTAAATTTTTGAGAAAACCCTTTGATAAATTTATTTATTTATTTTCGCAAATATTTCTTCCAAAATCTCAAAACATGCCCGCGTTCTTTAATTCAATAAACAAAATTTTAAGTTTAAGATAATGTTTGAAGATCAATATTAAGCGAAATTTGTCCTTAATTACTTAGTTTTATGAAAATAAGAGAAATTTATAATATGAAACGTGCGCATAAAAATAAATGTTTTAGTGGGGAAAAAATCAAATTTCTTAAAAATCATGAATTTGAAACGTAAATAAAAAAATTCTAATTGATTAGTGAAAAAATAAAAGATTCTAATAAAACTTTAAAGTGAGAGAGGGATACATAATTTTCAAAGATGGGCATATAGTTAAGATTTAAAGATAGTATTTGTGTTTCATAAAAATATGTAGCTTTTATAAAAAAATTCTCCCTGAATGTCATTCAAATTGTTCCTTTTTAAATTATCCTCCTGACTAAGTTTGATATTGATTGAAAATAAAAGATTTTTAATTCTACAAGTAAAAATGTTAATTATTTTTCCGTGTAAAATCCAAAGTATCCGCACAAGTTCTTAGAACACTATCAACAATAAAAAAAACTAATCCTTTGTGAAATTATTTACCATTTCATTATTTTTTAATAACAAGCTATGAAAATGCTTAAAGCCTTTAGTAAATTATCCGCCATATCCTATTGAAAGAATTTCTGGTTTATTCAACTATCTTAAAGAAGTCAGAATTTTTTTTTAGAGAAAAATATGTAAAAAAGAACAACTATTAGAAATAAAGCATCCATAATGTACATTAAGAATAATATGACCTTGATGCATAGATTAACATCTGCTTTTCGTATACATCTTTCAAATACCAAAAAAATCGAATAAAAAAAATGGAAGATTTGTTGTTATTGCATCCGACAATTGGCTACATTTTTTTTAATTGTTCACATAAAAGGAAAAAAACTGTTTTAGGAGTAATTTGAAATCTTAGAAAAAAACTGAAGCATGTTAAGCGAAAACGGTTTATGACATTAGCCGCATTAGTTTCTTCTTGATGGAAAAAAAAGCGGGTTTTTTTTTTTTTTGTCTTTTAACTGAAGACCGGAAATTTATTGATGCTCCAGAAATTAACTTGCGTTTCAGAAACATGTTTCTTGAATGAATTTTCTAACATGGGTCTTTTGGGTCCTTGAACCATCAGAAAGATTTTAGCTTTCCTTAATAGAGACAAAACTTTAAAAAACATACATATGGGAAACAACTCAATTAGAATTAACAGAATATGCCCCATAACAGTATCATTGTATATCTGATGACGATCCGGAAAAATTACTGGAGATGAAGATTTTTAGCGCCATTTTGTGGTACAGATAAAACTACAAAATGGTGTAAAACAGAGTATACAGAGAGCTTAGAAATGAAAAAGTTGTATGGTTACATTAGTTTTTGAAGCCATAACCTCTTTAGGCGATTTTCTGAAGAATGAATTTAAATGAAGCGTCAGGTTCGGGTGAGCTACGAGTACGCTACTCTCTCCGTTTTTCTTGGCTTTAGTCGGAAATCGTGCTCGGATCGGCGACTCGCGCTTAGTTTAAAATTGAAAACTTTTTAGGCGCGTGTTATTACTTTTTGTGTGCGTAAAAATTTTGTGAAGTCTTTCTTTAAATATTGTATTTCTTTCTTTTAATATTATCACGCAGCCCACTTCTCAACTTAAGCGAGAGAACAAGAAAAGAAAAGGCACAAGCGAAAAAAATTTTTTTAAAAAAGGACTATTCTTATGTAGGAATTTGGATGTGGGATTCTGTTAGTTACAAGAATATTTCAAAAGTTTGTTATCAAGCTTCCACTCTCCGTTGAGAATTAGAGGTCTTAAAGGATTATTTAGTAAAGGTAAGTTTGATTTTTCAGTTGAACATTGTTTATGATCAATAATGTTTAAAAATGTTACAAAAGTTGACTTGCTTGCTTTTAAAAAAAATCGACGAAACAGTACATGAACTGTTTAAAATCGTTGAACTAAAATAAACACTTTTGAAATCCTCAGAATTCATAAAAGACAAGAAATTTGCCCTAGACTTCTGTACGACCACTGTTGTGCAACGTAAAAATGAAGCTGAGTTGCACAGGTTATGCTTGCAACAACAAACGGAATGTATAAATTCAACGTATTATGTTGTTGAAAGTATTCCTTCTTTAAATAATCTCCTTTAAGCTGTTCAAATATTGGTACGCCCTGTGCCAAGAAGAAACGGAACCTGGGATCTATTTTTTGATTAAACAGAAAAAGCATTTAAGCTTAAAAATGTGCCAAAAGAATTAAAATCCTAAATTTTTCTGAAGTTAATTGGTGAGAAAGTTGCCAATATTTTGGCTTATATTAGTGATTACAGCTAGGAGATTACGAGAAAATAAAAGCATTAATTGTGAAAGAGTATGAACTCTCTCCTTTTGTTTGCTTAGAGAATTTTAAATAAAGTAAACGACCCTCCGGGCATAAGTTTTCCTAGCCTCTTCCATAGTATATAACATTATTTAAGTTGTATAAACCGTACTTACGTATTAATGCAACGGTATTGGTGACATTATATGAAAGGAAGCACATGGTTGCCAATTTAGCAAGTACGACATATAGAAAATTAGGGTTGCCAGCTTAGCGAGTTGTAACGGATCTATTCGAGTCATTTTCCTACTAATCCTTTTGAAGAAACTTTGGGGCTAGTATTCATATTAATTCATAGCCTTTCAAGAAGAAACCGTGATATTTAAATTAGTTTGACTGTATAAAGTCTAGGTTTTGTAGATGTAAGATAGAAGGAGCCGAGAAGCTGTTACGCAAGTGTGAATATTAGAATATTTCATTCACAAACATAGCGCGAGTTAAGGAAGTAATTGCTAAGAGATTAAATTATTAGATTAAGGATTTAAGATAGTAGAATGGACGAAATTCACACCAGACAGACGCCTAGCGGGGAATCACGTGACAACTTTCCAACATTTGCACGTGTTTTTTATTCCCGTGTTAAACCTATGCAGTAAGTGGTTGACATTCTTGTGCTGTAATTTTATCTAATTAAAATATATGATATCATTATATTTTATGCATTATTCTAGTTTTTATATTTGTTAGGAAAAATTCTTAACAACTTTTTTGTAAAATTTCTGTTTCTTTCTTATTTATTTATCTAATTAGGTATTCGTCCGCTCCAACTAGTGTTAGATAGTATATTTATGTATAGTTCTCTCTCTCTCTCTCCCTCTCTCTCTCTCTTGGGGGGGATACACTTAGATTGGCTGATAGTTATTTTAGTTCTTAATTAATTTTGTAGTTCTTTATTTTATATTTTTGGGCAAGAATGGCTCACAGTATAGGAACAAAACCCCTTCTTTTAAAAAATTTCAATTTATGTGAAGTTCTCCGATATAGCGAGAAATTTTCCAGTGCCACTACCAATGTTAGGAAAGGATTGAAGTTATATGAAACCAAGTTTGTAAGCACCATATCGTTTACTGAGCCTGATTGCTCAGTGAATGGTTATTTCTTTATCACAGGCGTTGTCAAAGCAGAGATGAAGAAAAGAGTAAAATACAAGCCATCTGTTCAGATCAGAACAACTTCTGAGGTAAGTTATAAATTTTCTTACCTCTCTTATAATTTAGATACCTTTTGAAAGTATTATGATTGCATTGGGCTATTTACTTATGTTTGCTTTAATTTAACTCATTGTTTTGAAGTACAAAATAGGTTTTTAATAATATTAAATACTTTTTAATAATATTAACATAGGTTTTTAATAATATTTACATTGTTATTTATCATTGAATTATAAGTTGATTCTAAAAGATTAAAAGTAATGACAGCTATTCAAATTTAGCAGCTTTTTAAACATCTGTAAAAGAAATGTAAATGGGTAAATTTATATATATTTTTAATAGGTTCATTATCAATGATAAGTTTATATAATTTGAGTCTTATTTTTTAGAGTAGCATTGAATATCAATTACATTGTTTTCTATTGTAATGAATATACATTATTAAGCTTTTGTCATTATATTGATATTGCTATTTATGAGTAAATCTTCTGATTTGATTCCAACACGTTAAATGTAAAGACAAGTAATGCCTAACCATTTTGAAAAAGAAATGTAAATTTTTCAATTAAAACTTGAATTCAATGCAGAGTAATATTATGTTTACATTAAGATTCTCACAAATTTTTACTAATTTTTCTGATAATTCATATTATTTTTTAATTAAATACTTAATGATGTGTTTTTATATAAAATAAACTGTTAATTTTCACTTTTTTAAAATTCTCATGCATATAATTTAAGCTAGTCAGTAGACTAATAAGTAAATACCGAAAACTTATATAAGTTTACGATCTTATACATTATTGTAAAATATTTTCTTTTTTTACATTATTAAGCTTGAGTCATTATATTGTTATTGCTATTTATGAGTAAATCCTAATTTGATTCCAGCACCTTAAAAGTAAAGGAAAGAAATGCAAAGCATTTTGAAAAAAAAATGTAAATTTTTCATTTAAAACTTGAATTCAATGCAGAGAAATCTTAGCATTGTATTTTTAAATCAAATACTTAATGATGTGTTTTTATATAAAATAAACTATTAATTTTCACTTTTTTTAAATTCTCATGCATATAATTTAATTATTTAAATTTTAACTTATGGTCTTTTGATAAAATAATTGAATTTAAATTAAGCCGTAAATTAACTTGGCACAAATTTTTCAACATTTGTAAATCAGTAGACAAAAATGGCAATACCGAAAACTTATATAAGTTTACGATCTTATTTTAGAATTTATTTCTTTAATATTTAATATCTTGTTTTTTAATTTTAGGTTATAAGTGCAGCATGCACTTGTCCTGCTGGGGAAATATTTTTTATTTGTAACCTTTTTTCTGATCACCCCTCGTAATTATGGATATTTTAGAAATCATTCTGCTCAAATGAACAGCAAACGTTGGTCTAGTGACGCTGTGAATACATCTGTCACAGAAGAAAACAAATTAGTTCCTAACATCAGAATTAAGCAGTTATCTTATCCTTTGCCACATATCCTTTCTCTTTATCAATGGCTTGCTTCAAATGAACTTTTGAAAAGGTGCGTTAATTGCAGAACCCAAAATGCTAATGAAAGTTTGTACAACATGATTTGGTCAAAGTGTCCAAAGAAGCTATTTGTGTGTAAAGACAGAGTTACACATGCCGTAATGGAAGCAATTTGTGAATTCAACAAAGGGACTCTACGTACTGTGAGAGAGACCCAAAAAGCATTACATATACCTTTGGGAAAATGTTCGCATGATCTTGGTGTGATGCTCGAATCCCGTAAAAGATTATTTAGAATCAGACGGAAAAACACCAAATACCAGCATGCATGCAAATTGATTAAAAAAAACTATTTTAAAAAGAGAAATATTAATTAAAAAAAAGGAAGGAGTTACAGATAAAGCAGGATATTTCTGAGGTATTATAATACTGTATTTTTTTAAAATTTGTTTTTGTAAAATGTGTGCATGTAAATATTTTATATTAATAATTTTATAATTTCAGTTCTTTTCATCATATGTTTTTCATACAAATATATCATTTAAATATTATGTGAAGCAAAAGGTTTTAAAACTTCTGTTACAACAGAAAAAAAAAATTTTTAAACGTTTTCTTGATATTTATGTGCAATTATTACTGTGTAATTTTTTTTAATTTTTAAAAAAATTTAAATTTTTAAAATTTTGTGAATAATATATGCAAATGTGCTGGAGAACACAAGAGTAGTCAGTGCGATCTCTCTACTCAGGTTTGCGTTAATTGTATTAGATTCAATAAGAAAACAAGAGACCCAAATAAAAAAGTTGATGTGAATCACAAACCCTATTCTAGCTGCTGTAAATGTCATCAATTTATGGAGAAACTTGTTGCATCTCAAACAAGTTATGAATAATGTTTTACCTCAACCACATTTACGCATTTTACAACTTAATTTGCATAAATCAAAAAGTGCTACACAGCAGCTTATTTTGAATATGGAAGTTCGCAATATTGATGTTGCGTTGGTACAAGAGCCTCATTCGTACAAGGGAACTCTTCCTGTATTTCCTTCGTCTTACAGAGTTTTCTTCAGTCTTTCTTTCAATATAATTAAAGCAGCCATTATATTGTCAGAAATAGAAATATTTCAACCTTTCTAGATCTAAATCACCTTGATTACAATATGGTGACAGTGCGCTTAAACATTAATAAAGTATCCTTTTTGTTTGTTTCCTACTATTTCGAACCCTCCAAGAATATTGATTGTGATTTGGAAAAAATTAACAAAATTTTTTCCAAGATGCCCATAAACAGACTGGTCTGGTCAATGGACGCTAATAGCAAATCTGAAACATGGTTCAGTCCCCTTTCCGACTCTAGAGGTTCCAAGCTCACCGATTTTATTAGTGCCCATAATCTCTTTGTCATTGATGAAGATTGCGGTCCTACATTTTGTGGCACTCAAGGTTCTAGCTATATTGATGTAACTGCAGTTGAAACTGATTTGCTGGAAGATGTTTCTTGTTGGCATTTGCCTACTTATGATTCTCTCTCCGACCACAAAGCAATTGAGTTTGATATTGTTCTTAATTCCAATTCTCAAACAAATAATAGTGACGTCTGTATCTTCAACCTGAAAAAAGCGAAATGGAAACTCTTCTATGACACATCAAAATACTTGCTGTCAAACATTAGTAATCACGTCGATTCCTGCCAAAATCCAGAATCCTTGCATGATCTCGTAGATAATCTCCTTTCTATTATTCTAAATTCTTGTAAAATGTCAATTCCAATTAAAAAGCAAGGGATGCACAGAATTCCTTGTTGGACAACGGAAATTGGGTGCATGAGAAAGCACGTTAATGCTGCAAGACGAAGATTCCAGAGATGTAAAAACATCGCTTTAAGAGAAATTTATAAAAATAAATACAAAGAATTAAGAAATCATTATAATTTAAAACTTTTAGATGCCAAATTAAGTTCATGGAAGGAATTTTTGGATGAAATTAATGTAAATAATGTGTGGAAAAAGATTTATACCTATGGCGTCAAACAGCAGTTTCAGAAGAGAGTTGAACTCAGTGGAATTGCTCTTCCATGTGGAACTGTAACTTTAAAAAAAATTCTTTTGAAGAGACAATTAATGAGATTATCTTCCATTCTTTTCCTGATGATTGTGAGAATGATGATGATGATTGTCACAAAGAAATACGAAATGACGCTCTTATCAATAGCAACATAACGAATGACCCACCTCTTACCATCCATAAAATTGATGCTGTTATTAATAAATTGAAGTTAGAAAAGTCACCTGGCCCTGACTCCATTCCTAATGAAGTTGTCAAGAAATTACATGTAATGCATCCTGAACTTTTCCTAAAAGTTTTTAATTCATGTCTTCGTCTCAAGACTTTTCCTCTCTGTTGGAAAAAAGCTAGGATTTTCCTGATTCCCAAAGTGAATGACGTCCGTATCCCTAATTTAGACAACCTTAGGTGTATCAGTTTACTGTCAACTTTGGGTAAATGTTTTGAAAGACTCATTATCAACAGAGTGGCCTGGCGTTTACACAAAGATAATTTTTTCAATAAAAACCAATTTGATTTTATGCCACAAAAATGTACCGAGGACGCCTTGATGAAACTTAACGAAATTGTTTTAAAAGGAAAAAAGAGAAATTTTCATACAATCCTAGTTTTCTTGGATATTAAAGGAGCTTTTGATAATGCTTGGTGGCCTGGTATTCTAAGCCTTTTAAAAAGATCTAACGTTCCTAACAACTTATTTGCCGTAATTTCCAGCTTCTTGAAGGATAGATCTGTGACTTTATCTTTAGGTCATTCCTCAAAAGAGAGATTTTTGAACAAGGGATGTCCTCAGGGATCAGTTTCTGGACCTTTTCTCTGGAACATCATTATAAATGATTTTTTGGAAAAAATCTTGGCTTTCTCTTGTGAAACGATTGCTTTTGCCGACGACTTACTTCTTTGTTTTCAGGGAAAGTCTTTTCATGATATAAGCAGACAAGCGCAGCTTACCCTTGATTTTGTATCAACCTGGGCAAAGAATTATAAATTAGAGTTTAATGCTGTTAAATCAAAAGTTATGATCTTGGAGAAGAGAGAAAGCAACACCCTCACTAGCAACCTCACCCTTAATGGGATTCCCCTCGATTGTGTGAAGGAACTAAAATATCTTGGTATTGTTCTTGATAATAAATTCTGCTGGAAGCAACATATTCTGCATCTTTCAAATAAATGTGAAAAAATTCTGCTAGGGCTTAACAGAGTTGCCAGAAATAGCTTTGGGATCAAGTCCAATGTCTCATCCCTCATTTATAAACAAGGCATTGTTCCATTTATCTGTTATGGTTCACGAATCTGGGGATCTGCCTTGAAGAAGAAAATAAATTGTCGGCTCTTGCGAAAAATTCAACGAAGAATACTTCTCCGAGTTATTTCTGGGTATCGAACGATATCCTATGATGCTGTGTTTGCTATCTCGGGCTTTCCACCTATTGACATCTTTATAATCAGAAATAATGAATTCAAGAATGCAATGAAGAACTGTACCAATAAGAGTCTAGATGGTACCCTGCGATTTTCTGATCTCCCTCATCCTTCTGAACGATTTCCCCTTAATTTTGTTAATTACCGTAAAAATATTGAAGACAACTTTCCTGTTGTCTGCTTTACAGATGGCAGCAAAATTAACAATAAGGTTGGCTTTGCATTTGTTATTTTCCAAGATTTTATTGAAATTGAAACTCGCCAATTTAGAATAAGAGATGAATGTAGTGTGTTTCAGGCTGAATTACTTTGCATAGCTCAAGCAGTCTCATGGATCTGTAAAAACGAAAACCTTTCATCTGATTTTTTAATTTGCAGCGATTTTCTTTCATCTTTATATGCTTTAAATAACATTGATTCTCAAAATCAACTGATTGTTAAAACGCAAATTGATCTCAATTTTCTTCGAAGCCCAGAGGTGTAAAAGTTTCCTTTTCTTTTGTTCGAGGTCATACGGGAATCTATGGCAATGAACGTGCTGACTGGCTTGCAAAAGAAGCTACAAAATTAAGTATTTTGATTCCTATGAGCATTCCGAAATCATATTATGAAAATATTTTTAAGGAAAAAATTATTTCTGACTGGAATAAATTATATCAAATGTCAAATAATGCTCTCTTCACCAAGGAATTTATTCCTTCTATTCAGAGACGTTTAAAGGCTAAACACTTTCACACAACCTAATTTTATACTTACCCAGTTTCTAACTGGGCATGGAAACTTTAAAGCCTATTTGAAACGCTTTAATTTGTCGCCTACTGACCAGTGTTCTTGCTCCAGTGACACAGTCCAGGATGTCAAGCATCTAATTTTTACTTGTTCTAAATTCTCTTCCGAAAGACGTACTCTCATGAATTGCCTACAAAAGAACAATATAGCGTGGCCTCCTCCTTTCTCTGCCTTTGTTCAGAGCAAGTCTTCTTTTACATCGTTTTGTGCATATATTAATAGCATTTTTTCTCGTATTGTTTAGATTGTAAATTTAAAAAAATTTCTATTTTATTATTTTTTTTGTGTGTGTTTGCTAACATTTACTGTGTATGTATGTATCTCTCTCTGTTTTTTTTTAAAGTGCGTATATATATGTGTGTATATATATATATATGTATGTGTGTGTGTGTCTATGTGTATATTCTTAAGTATTTGTGTGTATGTATGCTTTTACGCATTTGCATTTTGAAAAATTTTACTCTGATCACACATGTGCTTCCAAACCTTCACCATTGTATAATTTTAATTACTGAATGTCTCCGTTTTTGCATGTGAGCAATGTTGTATTTTGTACTGTGTTTATTGTATTTGCATCCCGTCTTGTTTCTTTTTACCTTTCGATTTCCCATTTGCGCTTGTATCCCCGTACTTAAGACTTCCTACCACTATTGTTTGAGTATTGACTTACGTTTGTAAGCCTTGTGTTATACTTGTTGGCACACAAGGAGTCTACCTAGAGTCTCAAAAAAAATATATGCAAAATTACACCTCATATTGTTTTATTGAATATAAACATTATATGAAATGCTTTCATGAATTGCATTTTTTATAATAGTATGGCTTACCAGTGTCGGATATTTGAAATGATCCTGTAATATATTTTGTGGTTTGATTTACCAACCAATACTATAAAAAGTTCTTAAATTTTTTCCTTTGTACTTATATGCCCGTTCTTCACACGGGTGTGAATTTATGTATATCAAACATGTTGTGAATGAATTTTCTCATTTTTTTCCAGTACTTCCGTATTTACAGATGAAAAGTTACAATTTTCTATAAAATATATTATATTTACATCAAGTTTGCCTACTTGCATTTAAAATTCAAATTAATAATTTATTTCATTGTCGGTCAGTTCTTTGATGAAAATGAATTTTATTTTTACAATGTATTGCATATAAAGACTTAATACATATAAAGATATCCAAAATGATTCTAATAAAATATAACATTCTCCATTTGTGACTGTCTGATTTACTTAGTAATTATCTTTTAAAAGGGGAAATTTTTTTTAGCTATGACTTTTTATATATAAAGAGTAGAATTTAATTAAGTACTTGTAATTAATTTATTTTATTAATTAAAGCATATTGTTAATTCAATAATTTATTTTTTACTGTTTTTTGTTGACAAAATCAGAAGAATCAATTGTTGTCTTGAGGTATGATAAGAGTTGGGGGACTTTTGACGATGGACCCCCTCCCCCCTGAAAATTTTTGGTGTGTGCTTCACTTAGCATGTTATAAAAAAAACTCGGTAGAGGAATTTAGAAGAAACTTCTGTAACACTGTAATATTGATACATTTATTTCACAAATAGAAGAAAGATTTAGAAGTATGCCAAATATTAATTCTGATTTCAAAACCTGCGAAAACACACAAGATATATTGCAATACATGCTAAATAATTTAGTTATTTCTACATGTATTAACTATTTTAATATTTTTTCTAAGTTACAGTTACTATAGCAAGTGCTGAAAGCTCTTTCAGCATATTAAAAAGTTACCTTAAATCATGTATGTGTACAGAAAGCTTAAATGCGCTTGCTATATTAAGCATCGCTATAAAAAAATTGAAATTTTTGTAAAAATAACATTACACAATACAGATGTGCATGGGTATGCGACACTTGGATCACAAATTAATATTAATGCAAGTATGAACGATATTAAAAATTCACACATTACAATTTTTATAACAAATTCAATAAGTTTTTTTTCTTTATATGAAGGGCCTATAACATGTTGATCTACTTTATTTAAAAAGTCTTCTTTGTTCATCTCATAATAGAGTGAGTTTTTATGAAATTTTTTGATTAGTAATAAATATTTATCCATTGAAAATGAATTTTATTCTTACAACACAGATGGAAAAAATACAATACAATATATATATATGAAAAGTCGCATAAATTTCCATTCACAATCAAAAATGTATCCTGTAAACAAAACAAATATTTCTGTACAATTCAAATGATGAATAACATATAAAAATATGTGAATCACAAGATTGTTGCATTAGATATTCCATAAAATTTTCAGGTCATAAAAGTAATTGAATATATTTCAGTCACAGCATTCAAAAATAAGAATTTTCAAAACAAGAAAAAATATACAACCAGACATAAATAATTGAGGTATTTTTTTAATTGGCATAAGTCACTTTGTTTTTAAGGCTAAAAAGTACCTTTTTAAAATATACTTTTTTTGATATACAGGCAAAATATAAGGTATATTAAGTTGATTCTGAAAGCAAAAAGTCAGTTCAACCAGCTATGACTTAAGAATTAAAATTTTAGTCATTTTACGAGACATATGTTTAATAGATTGTTGTGAACTTAAGTTTGTATGGATTTGAAAATCTGTTTCATTGTTTTTTTTTTAATTATTTTTTTAGTTAAACTTTGAAAAAACACACATTTTTTTTTTAATGTAAAAATTTTAGCATTTTTTAAACATATAACCAGAGATTTCAGACCGAAATCAACACTAACTTTTATAGAATATATGTTTGGGAGTATCTACAAAAAATTTCAACACTATCTTGAACAGAAAAAATTTATGCAACTTAGAAGCTTTTTCATTAATTATTAACTCAGTTACAGCAACACATAGCACAAATTATGTACACATTTAATTCATATATTTTATTTCACTTGAATTAATGGCTTATGGAAATTACAAAACATGCTTACAATGAAAAACACTCTATTTACATTATATGAAGTAACAATAACAAGTACGAGAGAACAAGTTCAAAAAGCACTCAGATTTTTTGTTCGATATTAAAAAAGGATTTTTTTCCAAACACTAATCGTTTCTTTTTCTTGTGAAGCAACCATTTAAGCAAAATAAGACGTTTTAAAAATTATAATGTTAAACTAAAAGAACAGAATAATCGTAGCTATAACAGTAAACAACCGGCAGCGTAATCACGTGACATGGTTTTCACGTGATCGTGACGTCACATGCAGGGCCTATCCTAGCAGGTGTGCAGCGCGTGCACCGCACGTGGGCGGCCAAAACAAGGGGCGGCCGCAGGCCGCATATAGTTCTGTCAATGAAGCAAAAAATTTTTACGAATTTCTCAAAATAAAACTTATAAAATGTCGAAGAAATATGCTGAATTTTATATAAATATTGGAAAATCAATATAAGTCCTGATTTCTCGATAGCACAGTTTAAAATGTTAGTACACAATGTATTGGTCCATTGTCCCTTAATATTTACTCTTTACACACATTTTTCGTTTGATAGCAAAATTCGTGGGAGAGCCGACAATATCGCAGTAAATAATGTTTTTTTACTTATCAGCAACATTGGTGGCGCACTGAAGATCGATGCTTAACAAAAGCATCTCAAAAATGAACTTGTGAAAGTTGGTTTACCAAAATATCTTATATGGTTAATATAACCTAAGACAAGAATGTTTAAATTCGATATTCAATTCGGGAAATTAAAAGTTCTTAATTTAATAATAGCCTTACAATTTAGAAAAACAAAATAGAGGAAAGAAGAGAGGTTTTTGTGTTTATGCTCTTACGACGCTTATAAACAATGCCCGTTTTCCTTTTTAGTGTAAGTGTTGTACCTCTATTAATGGCAGTTTCCAGTAGTTTTATTTGGTTTTAAGTTATTTTGAAAAAAAACTATCTCCCAGTTTCTTTTGATTAAATAATTTTCATTACAAAAACTGTTTGAAAAACACTTCAATATTCATATAGCATTATTAATGTTAACGAAGTTTGCCGAGGTTCTAAGTTTTATTTTATGTTGTAAGTACTTGTTGGTATTATAGTACCATATTAAAAAAGTTGTGATATTATGCGTTGTTTAAAGCCCCAAGTGTAATAAGCACTGAAAAACAAAAGTAAAAGAAAACATATATTAAAACAAAGGATCAAAATGTAGTTGCCCACTTATGTATGTACTTCATTTATTTATTGAAGATAGGGTTTCTTTCCCGGAACCTGGGAAATCGTAAGATTTCCATACTTTTTGCATTCCCGGGGATGGAACGAGGCTTAAATAATCTATTAGGTAGCTAATTCTGACTTGACTGTAGATTTCAACCTCGAATATGTGGCGATTTGTGATCGTCCATCCCGAACTCTATTAGAATAGCTCTGTTACATATTCTGCAACTCAAAGTTAAAGATAAACGGGGCCAGGCCTACGATTATGGATCGAACATGAAGGAGAAAAATATAGGGCTTCAAAAAAGGATTCTCGATATAAATTCTGGAGCATTATACTTGCCATACTTGCTCATACATCAAATCTCATCGTTAATGACGCTGCCAGCTACAGTGGTGAATTTTCTGGTTTTCTTGATATGGTACAAGAGGTATACAATTACATTTCTGAGTCCCTATATGCCGATGAGATTTATTAAAATAACACGTGAAAAGTCTAACTTTAAAATCGTTAACTGAAATAAGCCGGGAAAGTAGTATCTAATCCTCGTCTATTAAATTTTTAAAACAAAACCTTAAAAAAATTATTGCCGCATTAAATGCCTTAATTGAAGATACCACCAAAGACACGAAAAAATTGGGTGCTGAATCAATAATTAAGTCTTGAAACCTTTAAATTTTGAGTTCAATTTTAATTTGGGATGATTTATTATCAAGAATTGATATATTGAGTAAAATGCTTCAAAATCCTAAATTAAACATCACGGAATACATTAAAGCCTCAGATAATCTTTAAAAATATTTAGTTTCCCAAAGATCTGACTAAAAAATTTAAATATTTGTCTATTCAGAAAAATACTTTCTAGAGATTTAAGTATTGATCCCGAATTTCCCATCTCAAAGATGATCCCTTATTTGATTACGAGGGCAGTGATGAACAAGTTTCAAATCCCTTCCAGCACTTCAAAACTGTTTTCTACACTTCTGTCCACACAAAATGTTACTCCCTGAAGAAAGCAGGAAAACCATGTGAAATTCACATCATGCGTTGGCGGCGACGAAATCCTTTTCATTATAGCGCAGACGCACATCACGAGCGATCGTAGCAACATCCGGAAGTGCTATATAAGGGGAGAACAAATTGACGATAAAAAGCACGGCCGTGTGGTGGTTTTTATTTGAGCAACCAGTTTACCTGTGCCATGTGGACATCGAGCGTCTTTTGGCCAAGTTTCTGAATTCAACGGAGGAAGAATAGTAGCCTATAAGGATTGCGGATTGTCCTTTAGAGAAATCGGTTAACGCTGCGGGTCTATCAACGCTGGATGCAGGAGAAAACTATGGGCCAACGGGGCTGATCGCACCTACCTCTTTACCCCACTACTCGTGATGACAAGTCAATTGTGCTCTTGGAAATGATGGATCTCGTAGCCACATCGGGAATCATAGCACAACAGATTCAATCTGTTACACATCATTCGACGCAGTTTATCACAGAGTAGAATGTCCCAAAGGCGTCCATTGCTTCGTTTACCCTTGACTGGAAACCATAGGCGTTTGTACCGTCAATAGTGCGATGAATTGTGGACATAGACAACGGAATGGAACGACATTGTGTTTACTGACAAATCTCGCTTCTGCCTGCAACATCATGATGGTTGGATTCGAGTTTGGAGACCCCGTGGTGAGAGGCTGCCGAACTGTTGCGTTATGTATAGCCACACTGATCCTGCAGCAGGTATCACGGTTTGGGGTGGCATTAAATTTCACTGCCGCACCCCTCTGGTACGCATTGCTGGTACACTGAACAGCCAGAGCTACATCTCTGAGGCGTTGGATCCCGTGATCCTCCCATACATTCAGCGCTGGCCGCCAGCCATATTCCAACAAGATAATTCGTGACCAGACGTAGCACGCAATGTTCAAGAGTTTTTTTTACCGATCAAATTGAATTGATTTCTGGCTTGCTTGTTCTCCCGATTTATCCCCAAACGAAAACGTGTGGTCCATGCTTGCACAACTACTTGCCCGGAATACACCACCCGCTGCTACACCAGATCAAATTTTCCACTATGAGGGAGCAGCATGGACTGCTGTACCCCCAAGGGTATATCCAAACTCTCTTTGATTCTTTGTCGAGGTATGAGGTAGTGGTTATAGTCAACAATGGCGGTTACACTAACTGCTGATTTTGTCATCATCCACACGTCACAAGAGGCTGTAATTTTAATCGTTTGATCTTTGTACAACATGTTATCTGCCAAATAAATTTCGCTGTAATATCTCTAGTCCTTCTTGGTGTTTCATTTTGTGGGGCCAGCAGTATTTTGCAATTTTTGATCACGTGATCCCTTCGGTAAATGAAAGATTGACCTCATTATCCAAGTGTTTTTCAATATTCTGCTTTCTATATGAGTTTCACAATACTTCCGAGTGTATTTATTAACGTCACACTATGAAGCTACACGAGGGCTATTGGCGATGTACCGTGTAATTTTGAACCATGATCAAATGATGAAGATGACACTTGAGCTGAAACCCCCGTTTTCCTGACTTCCACTCTACAACAACGGGAGAAAATTTGAACCTCGACAGATTTAACATGCATCGGCCCCTCTGCACGTGGGCTTCAGCGGTTCTTGGTTTGAACTCATGACAAAAAAAGAGAGAGGTATTGAGAAAAATATAGAGGGTATACAGCTCTTTAATCAAATAACTTCCTTCAAAAATATTTTTCCAGGTAAAAATAACCATTTGCGATATTATAAATTATAATAAAAAATTATTTCATCCCCCCTTCCAAATTTTGCTCTAGCAAGAAGAATTTTTTTTAAAATCTATCCCGGTTCTGTGGCTTTTAATGAAAGAAGTTTCAGTAAATTAAAAATTATTAAGTTACTTGAGAAATAATATGGCACAAGGTGCTCAGATTTTGCTCTCATCTCTATGGAATCCGAAATCTCTGAAAAATTTGATTTCACTGAAATTATTGACAAATTTACCTCTCAGAAAGCCAAAACAGTTATTTTATAGTTAATTATTAGGTTGTCTTTGTAGAAAAATGATTTACATACTTTTCGTTTCACGAGATTTATGCTTTAGTACTTTTTTTCTATTAGATAATATTTTCCGAGAAAATACTTCTGTTTCTCATTTCTAGTTATAAAATATCTATTTTTCTTTCAAATTTAATATTTTCGTTTTCTTATGATTTTGTTAAAGTTTTTTGTCATTGTTATAACCTATTAGCTGGCCAAAAATTAAAATTTTGCACTTGAAATTTAATTTGCATTTTTATTAATGTTTTACTTTTTATTCTGATACAGGTTCATGAGTTTATAACGTTAAATATTAGTCAAAATCTGAAAATTCTCTAGAGAGGCGGCCAAATAGATCTTTGCACGCGGGCGGCCGACACCCTAGGATCGGCCCTGGTCACATGAATTTAGTCCATTGAGATGAGATAACGCTTTATATATCACTCCTAAGTTTCCTTTTGTAGTTTCACTTGTGATTGTTTAAGTTTGTTTAAAGGATAAATAAAACTAATTGTTATTATGGAAGTTGTTGGTGATGCTTTGTCCCCCCCCCCACACACACACCTTTAGCCGCGCAGGACGGAGAGAGAGGGGTGCCGATTAGACCAACACCCCCACAGAATTATCTTGATCGTTGGCATTGTTGCGATAGTACACAAGTCAGGGCCGCCGCGTGGGGGTGGCAAAATTGTTCACCGCACAAAGGCGCCTGGGGCAGGGGGCGCCAAAATTTATAGTACTTTTAGTTTTTTAATTTAATGTTACTTACATAAAAGTTGTTAATAAAAAACGTGCAATTTTGTATGTTTTATATTTTTTTAGCAATAAAATAAGATTTTATTTTTTTTTAATTTTATATTTTAATTTAATTTAATTTAATTTTGTTTTCGTTTCTGCGGATTGTTTTCGTTTGTGTAAAACAAAATTTGATTCCCGATACCAACAATAAAAACACGTTCCGTGTGGAGTTCACGCTATTATACGGAATGTGTTCAAAATCTAAGAATTTGTAACATGCAACAACAGGAATAGGAATGATTTGTATCGGCATAAATTTTTACTCATTATATGCTGAGAAGATGCGGCTCAACGTATTTGT
Organism: Trichonephila clavata; assembly: GCA_019973975.1. Lineage (NCBI taxonomy): Eukaryota > Metazoa > Arthropoda > Arachnida > Araneae > Nephilidae > Trichonephila > Trichonephila clavata. Next base: position 28,639 of record BMAO01031307.1, read on the forward strand.
TTTGTTTGCAATTATAATATATTTTTATTTTTAAAATTATGTAAATCGCTTGGTTTTTCTTCTACAAATCATATTTTGCTTCTTGTATACCGTTATTAAATTGTCCTCAAAACTCGAAATGAAATCTTTATATCTCAGCGTTTCTCAAACGGTGGGGCGCGCCCTCCAGGAGGGCGTGATAACCCTACTTGGGGGCGCGAATGTATCGCGAAAAATCGAAAACAGAAGATTTAAAATAATTATCAATTTGATAAAATAATTTACAATTTAAAATAATTACAGAGAAAAAAAACATTCTTATATAATAAAAAATAAAATACAAATTCCCACTGATATAATACTCAACACTTATAAATGTATCAGTACTGCACAAAGTATTTGATAATTAAGTTATCAATATTCAATTAAAAACAAGTTCAGTAATTACTAGTGACTTTCTTGGGCCTGTCATATACAAAATTTATTTACAAACTTAATATTTATCTAATTAGTGCTTTTATAATTAAAGTCGTATTGCATCGTAGTTTTAACATCAAAGTACATTATAATTGCATTCAGTACATTGTTATTGTAAGAAGTGGGGCGCAATGAAAATTATGACTGAAAACTGGGTCGCAAATATTGAAAGTTTGAGAAGCACTGCTTTATCGTGATCTACAACACTCTTTTTGGTATCATGAATTTCTTTATATTCTAAGCAGAATATCTGTGCACAAGGGTAGCCGAATTTACGATTTCTTCCAAATTTAAGATATAAATATAAAATGTTGCAACATAACTGTAATCGTCGCAATTCAGTTGAAAGTAATTTCGAATTTGTAGGGATTTCACCTAAATTCTTTTCGTTGTTTGTTCAGTGTTGGGAACTTTACTCATTGAAAAGTTCTCGTTATTTTCCTTATTTTCATAGACTGGTATTTGAAAATAAACTTCAAGTTCCATGAAAACTCTTACCATACTTATTATTACATCTTAAAAAACCTACACAAGAAGCAATTCCTTCCTAGTTACATTCTATTTTTAATAACAGTATGATTCATAATAAAATAATTTCCTGTTTCAATTTTTCGTAATCTTCTCGTATGATGTAATTGTACTGATGTAATTTTGTCCCCCCTCCTCTGCTCTTTTGCAGATATGTTTTTTTTTTTATAAATAATTATAATAATATTGTATTAAATTTTCTTGTTCAAGCATATTTTTTGTATCACTTCCTGTCTATCTCAGTGAGCCATTTTGTAGCTCTAAGCCCTCTGTTGGATGTGAGTTCGATCCTCCCGAATAAACTACTATCTAGGGATTCTTTAACGACGTATTATTGCGTAGCATTTCGTTTCTGCTTCCTTATAACGTCAGTAAATATTCGAGCTCATGCAAATCGTATTAGATAAATTATAAAACTAAAATTATAGATTTAAAAAAAAGAAACCAAGTGGGGTGCGTTTAAGCGCAAACAACGCCAAGAAAGAGAAGACAGTAAGTATATAAAAATTGTAGCTTTGTATATATTTAAAATATTCCCATATTTTTACTGTTTTACTAGATAGAATTCAACCAAAATAGAGAGAGCCCTCATTTTCTTCTTCTTCTTCTTTTTTTTTTTTTTTGCACCAGGGCCTTTAAATATCTAGCTACGCCACTGCCTTCAGGAAATTACTGTTTTTCGAAGAGAGTTGACGCAATTTTAAATCAGTAATTTCTTCAATTTTACTTCATTCCTTTATAACTGCAAACGGTAATAATGAATTTACTTTTGATTTGTTTTGTATTTTCCCTTGAGCTTAAAAATATGTACAAACATTTTTATCATATTAAAATGATAATTTTATCATTAACATTTTTATCATATTATTCAAAACATACATTTATTATTTGCTTTCCTTTACAAAGGAGGGAGTATAAGTAATGTCCAGCTTAATGAAATCTAATTAAAAAAAATTTTTATTTTGTAAATTTTCCGCGTTACATCAGCTAATTTTAAGATTTTCGTCTATATTTATACATATATTTCAATGAACTTTTATGTTGATTAATATGCATCAAAATTTGTTTTCTTTGCTTGAATACATCGTCCAAAAACACACTTTTCTATGCAAGAACAGTTTTATAAAGTTCAATTATTAGAGTAAACATAAAATTCCAAATAGTAGTACTTAAGGTAGTACTGGTATTGAAGTTTTTTTCACGCAAAATTTAATTCCTAGCTGTGATATTTTGACACTGATCGCACTTGCATTGAGCTATAGAAATAAAAATAAAAAATATCTATAATATTTCTTTATTTTGAAAGAATGGGAAATGTTAATGCCTGTGTGTAAAACTTGATTTAAATAATATAAAAAATATTAATTGGAGCATGACAGTCTTAACGCGACTGTTGCTGGGATGGGGGACCTTTTTCCTGGAAGCTCGTATCAAGTAGGTGTCTGATACTTTCGATATCTTGTTTCACTAACAACTGGTTCTTTCTTGAAAATATACCGATCCCCAGACTAGAATTCACTTTACTTTATAAATTCTCTGAATTTTTCTTCATAAAAAAATAATAAAAATAAATGCGGTAAAATATTTTTGATTCAGATGATACTACAGAAAAACTAGCTTTCGGAAACAAAGATTTGCTTTCATAATAAACAAGGAAACAAAAGTTGATTGTAAATGAATGTTTTCAACATGTGGAAATAATAGAAAAGCTGGTTAATATGAAATTTTTTGCCTTAATTTTGAAGAATTATTCTTTGTTGAAAATTTCATTTACCTTTTTGTACAACGTTTGTGATGTGATTTATATTTGCACAATTCATCATATTCTGAACATAATACTGTTTATAACTTATATCATACAAAGATTTAAAAATTCAAATTTATCGTAACCAGATTATTCACTGAACATTTGATTACTGAAATACACACATTTATGTTAAATTTATTCTTACTTTTTGAGAAATATATTACTCTGGAATACCCTACTCATGTCGTAAAGCATTTGAAATTTACTTCAGATAATAGTAGATCAGATGAAGCATACGAACATGCAATTGCCACAATGCAAGTATCGTTGCTGATTATTTGGGGAGTGGATACTGATTTTCCACAAAGTCGAAACAGGTTTAAAAAAAACTTTCAAGATGAACAAACCGATAAGCCAAGACAATCCAAAAGTTTAAGGTTGAATTTTACAATATAATATTAGACACTGCTATATCTTCAATTTCAGAAAGATTCAGTCAATTAAAAGACATTACAATTACTTCACTATATACCTAATTTAAAAAACTGGAGTGACAATGAAATTTTAAAAACATTGTGAAGAATTAGAACGAAAATTAACGGATACTAAAAATATTAATGAAAAGGGCGTAGATGGATTAAATTTGTTTTGAAGAAATAAAATCTTTCCGGATGTTTTACCAAAGAGGATATGTCATCTATTGATGTTTTAAATTATATTTATGAAAACAATCTTATCGATACATTTCCAAATTTTGCAATAGCTTTACGGATTCTTTAACCTGCCAGTTTTGGTGGCTACTAGAGAACAAAGTTTTTCAAAACTTAAAATTATAAAAAACTACATATGATCTACTATGGCGCAGGAGAGATTATCGGACTTGTCAATTATATCCATAGAGAGCGAAATTTTGGATAAATTAAATACAAAGGAATTGATACGAGCATTTGTAGCTTCTAAATCTAGGAGAATCAATATTTGAATATATCTTCTAATTTTTATATTTTACTTAAAAAATTTTATATCATTTTTGCTTTGTTTTGTTTTTAAAATGTATGAAATAATAAATAAATAAAAAAAACAAGACAAACGTGTTTTAATATTATAATTTTAAAGCTTTTCAGTTCGAAAGTCAAATTTCGAAAACGAAAAATGAGTATTTCTTATTTTATTTGTTTTACTTTATAAGAGTGCAACAGAACCCATAAAGGGGCGCCGAATTTCAACTTGAACAAGGGCGCCTAATACCCACGCGGCGGCCCTGACGCAAGTACAAAAAACATGCAGTGGTGGCCAAAATAGTGAACACTTTTTAAAATTGCTGTGCTTTTAAGTTTCTATGCTTATAAAAAATGTCATGTTGCACGAAATGCAAAGCCTTTTATATCATTTTCAAGATAATTTAATACTGAATTCAATGCAAAAAAACAAAATTCAAATATTTGCAACTCAAAAAAGGTTATTTTGAAATAACTATCAATATACATTAGACACTAATGATAGCAGTGATTTATCAGTGGGGTAACCTATATTTTTTATTACAGCTTATATCGCTGTTTCATTCAGCTGAAAATAGTTTTCAGCTCTTCCTTTATTATTACATGATGCCAGGAAATAATTATATCCTCAATTAGTTCCTTTTTATTTCTTGGGTACTTCATTCAGACAAGAGTTTTCAAACGGTGACACAAGGAATGGAACTGAGGTTTCCATGGAACAGAGGTCAGAGCTGTTTCCTGGCCAAAACAACAAGGATATTCATTCAAGAAGCAATGGCATCAAATAAAAGAGTAGATTGGACACCTATAAAGAGATATGTGACATGAAAGTGGTCTTTCCTATGTTAAAATTTCGAGACAGGTGGATGGTTCAGTGACTAACAAAACTTTCAGTCTCCACATGTAAAGATCTAAGGAGACAAATTTAATTTTAAAAAAAGCAAGAAAATTCCTATAAATGTGCACCACATCTTTTGATGTATCTGTTTTTAGCTACTAAGTATCTGTTTTTAATGATTTCACGCCTCTCAGGACCCTTAAAGTTCAATTTTTTTGGGGGGGAATATGTTAAAGCTTCAACGTTTTTGAGCAATTTGCTACCAACATTTTGTTGATACTGTGAAAACTTCCGAAGTTATTGAGAAATAACTGGTAAAACGTAAACAAAAACTTGCATTTGCCACGCCCACTTGTGACAGAATACATTCCAAACATTTTAATATTTCACGGATTAGTTTTAGTGAAAGAACCACACCTAATATCGAAATTACCCTGCTCTCAGAGCAGAACTTTTTCCGAAGTTCATTTTTTAAGTAGCAAGGTGACTTGTTGGAGCTCATAGTCCTTTACGGACTCTATTCTCCTATTGGGTAATAATGATGCCTGTAAAGGGTTATTATTTGTCAGTGTAGAAGGGTAATTAAAAATGAGAAAATTTACTTTGGATAATAAGAGAAATTAAGTTAAATGCAAAAATAAGAGCTAGAATAACTCTCAGAAATATGTTTAAAAATATTGAATCTAAAATAAAGGAAGCATTCTGATTGACCGAGACAGGAGTTCTGCTGATGGGGTATGTAGAATTCATAGAATTAGTTAACCAATCAGAGAAGGCCTGCCGCTCAACAGAGTTGGACGGCAGGTCTGGATGAGAAAAAATGTTTAAAATATAGATTAGAAAGAATATTAAGAAATAGCTACTGATTCAGTGGAGTAACGCAATATCGAGGGGATTATACTTCGCTAGTGCTGGAAACAGAGGAGCAAATTCCTCTGACCAGACTGTTTAGTTTTTCTTCTGGGATATTACTATTGTAGGATTTTTCCATCTCACTAAATAGCGTTGGAAATAAGTTAAAAATCTTTTTAATTTTCATGATTGCTTGTAGGAAAGTAAATCCTGAATTTTAGTTTTGGGTATTATTAATTTTTTCCGGGAAATATTATTTTTGTGGGTGTTTTTATTAGTAGAAGATGTCCAGGGGTCACCCCCACGTGCTGCCATCTGTTGCTGGTTATTTGAGTTAAGGACTTGAGCGAAGTGGGTTTGGGGGATTTCATTACGGTTCTTATTTTCTTTGGAGTTTTTGCTATTGCTCTTTTTTGGCTTGGGGTAGAGGGGACATTCTATTGAAGATGCCATGTGACTTTTAACATTGCATTTGATGCAAGTCGGGGTTTCTATCCTTCCTATAATATCACACTGTCCTGTGGTTTTCACCACATATCAGGCATCGTGTATTCATCCAGCAATTTTGGGTGACGTGATTAAAATAGTTACAGTTAAAGCCCTACGTAACTTTTGTGCTCTTATTAAAGGGATCTACTTTAATTTGCATGAAGAGGCAGCTTCGGATTTTGAAAATGTCATCCAAAATTCATTCTCGTGCTCCCCTCTCACGCCGAGAGGCTGCAACCCGATTGGCCGGCGGTCAATGCACCCAATGTACTTCATAATCCCCCGATTTTCGGGCAGCTCGCATTCTATTTACACTCTAGGACCTTTAGGGTTCGTGTAAATAATACATATTCAGACTATGGGGCTTGCCTTTCGGGCGTCCCACAGCTTTCTGTCCTCAGTCCATACTTGTACAACATTTACACACATGACTTGCCGGAACACTCCACCGTCAGTACTTGCTTATTCGCAGACGACTCAGCAGCATTAACCCAGGGAGTACATCTCAACTACACAATTAAAAATATGCAACACTACCTCAACATTTTGGAGATTTGGCTCATAGATTGGCGGATAGCAATTAATGTAGATAAATTTCAAGCTATTGTATTCAGAAAAGAGGGTGTCATCGACCCCCAAATCGAACTCACACTTTCTGAAAACAACATTCAATGGGTCTCGGTTGTTCGTTACTGGGACTTATACATAGATAGTCGATTAACATACAAAAATCACATTGATTATCCCAGAAAAATTCTGGGGTAGAATAGCGTTAGCTATCTCCCTTATCGGGAGAAGGTTACCTTTATTCCTAGAAAACAAAGTCATCATGTACAAGTAAATTTTGCGCCCAGTGATAACCTACACTTGCCCCATCTGGGGCGCAGCGGCACCGACCCATACTAAACGTATTCAAGTAATTCAAAACAAAATACTACGAATCATGACAAACGCACCTTGGTACGTTAGGAATAGAGTCGTTCACAATGATTTACGCGGATGGAGCTGTTAGATAATTACATCACTAAAACTTCTAGGAATATTTTTAGAACTATTGAAATTCATGACAATTCAATTATTAAAGCACAAACATTATTCACGCATCCACACGCTAAAGTAAACTTGCGGGAGGCGACGCTCGTCAAAAGGATTTTCCTTTTTATCCTTCTTCGTGATACTGGGTATAAGCGATTTCCGCTGGAACCCAATACATCTAATTTTTGTTTCAGCTCGCATTCCGAGAAGTCTGTACAGTGGTATCAGTGTACTGAACTGAACTGAACTTAACTGAACAAAAGGTTCATAAAGGAAAGTTTTGCATGGGTTTTGGTAAAAAGTTTATACAATTAAATTTGTCCACCTAATGAAGAAATTCAATCTATGTAAATATAAGAGAAATATATTTGGAAGCAGATAATGTATCATGTATTTAGCTTCCGGTGGGAATGGACTAAATTCATAAGACGTCACGATCACGTGAAAACTGTGTCACGTGATTACGCTGCCGGTTGTTTACTGTTATAGCTACGATTATTTTGTTATTTTAGTTTAACATTATAATTTTTAAAACGTCTTATTTTGCTTAAATGGTTGCTTCGCAAGAAAAAGACACGATTAGTGTTTGGAAAAAATCATTTTTTAATATCGAACAAAAAATCTGAGTGTTTTTTGAACTTGTTCTCTCGTACTTGTTATTGTTACTTCATATAATGTAAATAGAGTGTTTTTCATTGTAAGCATGTTTTGTAATTTCCATAAGCCATTAATTCAAGTGACATAAAATATATGAATTAAATGTGTACATAATTTGTGCTATGTGTTGCTGTAACTGAGTTAATAATTAATGAAAAAGCTTCTAAGTTGCATAAATTTTTTCTGTTTAAGATAGTGTTGAATTTTTTTGTAGATACTCCCAAACATATGTTCTACAAAAGTTAGTGTTGATTTCGGTCTGAGATCTCTGGTTATATGTTTAAAAAATGCTAAAATTAACAATTAAAAAAAATTTTGTGTTTTTTCAAAGTTTAACAAAAAAATAATTAAAAAAAAACAATGAAACAGATTTTTAAATCCATACAAACTTAAGTTCACAACAATCTATTAAACATATGTCTCGTAAAATAACTAAACATTTTTAAAATTTCAGCATTTTTAACTTTGAAAAAATTTTAATTCTTAAGTTATAGCTGGTTGAACTGTGTGTGACTTTTTGCTTTCAGAATCAACTTAATATACCTTATATTTAGCCTGTATATCAAAAAAAGTATATTTTAAAAAGGTACTTTTTAGCTTTAAAAACGAAGTGACTTATGCCAATTAAAAAAAATACCTCAATTATTTATGTCTGGTTGTATATTTTTTCTTGTTTTGAATATTCTTATTTTTGAATGCTGTGACTGAAATATATTCAATTACTTTTATGACCTGAAAATTTTATGGAATATCTAAGGCAACAATCTTGTGATTCACTGTTTTTTTAAATTCACATATTTTTAAATGTTATTCATCATTTGAATTGTACAGAAATATTTGTTTTGTTTACATGATACATTTTTAATTTAATTGTGAATGGAAATTAATGCGACTTTTCATATAAATATATATATATTGTATTTTTCCATCTGTCTTGTAAGAATAAAATTCATTTTCAATGGATAAATATTTATTACTAATCAAAAAATTTCATAAAAACTCACTCTATTATGAGATGAACAAAGAAAACTTTTTAAATAAAGTAGATCAACATGTCATAGGCCCTTCATATAAAGAAAAAAAACTTATTGAATTTGTTATAAAAATTGTAATGTGTGAATTTTTAATATCGTTCATACTTGCATTAATTTGTGATCCAAGTGTCGCATTCCCATGCAAATCTGTATTGTGTAATGTTATTTTTACAAAAATTTCAATTTTTTATAGCGATGCTTAATATAACAAGCGCATTTAAGCTTTCTGTACACATACATGATTTAAGGTAACTTTTTAATATGCTGAAAGAGCTCTCAGCACTTGCTATAGTAACTGCAACTTAGAAAAAATATTAAAATAGTTAATACATGTAGAAATAACTAAATTATTTAGCATATATTGCAATATATCTTGTGTATTTTCGCAGGTTTTGAAATCAGAATTAATATTTGGCATACTTCTAAATCTATATTCTATTTGTGAAATAAATATATCAATATTAAGGTGTTACAGAAGTTTCTTCTAAATTCCTCTACCGAGTTTTTTTTATAACGTGCTAAGTGATGCACACACAAAAAATTTTCAGGCGGGGGGGGGGGTCTATCGTCGAAAGTCCCCCAACTCTTATCATACCTCAAAACATCAATTGATTCTTCTGATTTTGTCAACAAAAAACAGTAAAAATAAATTATTGAATTAACAATATGCTTTAATTAATAAAATTAATTAATTACAAGTACTTAATTAAATTTTACTCTTTATATATAAAAAGTCATAGCTAAAAAAAATTTCCCCTTTTAAAAGATAATTACTAAGTAAATCAGACAGTCACAAATGGAGAATGTTATATTTTATTAGAATCATTTTGGATATCTTTATATGTATTAAGTCTTTATATGCAATACATTGTAAAAATAAAATTCATTTTCCTCAAAGAACTGACCGACAATGAAATAAATTATTAATTTGAATTTTAAATGTAAGTAGGGGCAAACTTGATGTAAATATAATATATTTTATAGAAAATTGTAACTTTTCATCTGTAAATACGAAAGTACTGTAAAAAATGAGAAAATTCATTCACAACATGTTTGATATACATAAATTCACACCCGTGTGAAGAACAGGCATATAAGTACAAAGGGAAAAATTTAAGAACTTTTTATAGTATTGGTTGGTAAATCAAACCACAAAATATATATTACAGGATCATTTCAAATATCCGACACTGGTAAGCCATACTATTATAAAATATGCAATTCATGTAAGCATTTCATATAATGTTTATATTCAATAAAACAATATGAGGTGTAATTTTGCATATATTATTCACAAAATTTTAAAAATTTAAATTTTTTAAAAAAATGAAAAAAATTTACACAGATTTGAAAAATGTAATTGCACATAAATATCAAGAAAACATTAAAAAAAATTTCTGTTGTAACAGAAGTTTTAAAACCTTTTGCTTCACATAATATTTAAATGATATATTTTTATGAAAAACATATGATGAAAAGAACTGAAATTATAAAATTATTAATATAAAATATTTACATGCACACATTTTACAAAAACAAATTAAAAAAAATACAGTATTATAATACCTCAGAAATATCCTGCTTTATCTGTAACTCCTTCCTTTTTTTAATTAATATTTCTCTTTTTAAAATAGTCTTTTTTTATCAATTTGCATGCATGCTGGTATTTGGTGTTTTTCCATCTGATTCTAAATAATCATTTACGGGATTCGAGCATCACACCAAGATCATGCGAACATTTCCCCAAAGATATATGTAATGCTTTTTGGGTCTCTCTCACAGTAAGTAGGGTCCCTTTGTTGAATTCACAAATTGCTTCTATTACGGCATGTGTAACTCTGTCTTTACACACAAATAGCTTCTTTGGACACTTTGACCAAATCATGCTGTACAAACTTTCATTAGCATTTTGGGTTCTGCAATTAACGCACCTTTTCAAAAGTTCATTTGAAGCAAGCCATTGATAAAGAGAAAGGATATGCGGCAAAGGATAAGATAACGGCTTAATTCTGATGTTAGGAACTAATTTGTTTTCTTCTGTGACAGATGTATTCACAGCGTCACTACACCAACGTTTGCTGTTCATTTGAGCAGAATGATTTCTGAAATATCCATAATTACGAGGGGTGATCAGAAAAAAGGTTACAAATAAAAAATATTTCCCCAGCAGGACAAGTGCATGCTGCACTTATAACCTAAAATTTAAAAAAAAAAGATATTAAATATTAAAGAAATCAATTCTAAAATAAGATCGTAAACTTATATAAGTTTTCGGTATTACCATTTTTGTCTACTGATTTACAAATGTTGAAAAATTTGTGCCAAGTTAATTTACGGCTTAATTTAAATTAAATTATTTTATCAAAAGACCATAAGTTAAAATTTAAATAATTAAATTATATGCATGAGAATTTTAAAAAAGTGAAAATTAACAGTTTATTTTATATAAAAACACATCATTAAGTATTTAATTTAAAAATAATATGAATTATCAGAAAAATTAGTAAAAATTTGTGAGAATCTCAATGTAAACATAATATTACTCTGCACTGAATTCAAGTTTTAATTGAAAAATTGACATTTCTTTTTCAAAATGGTTAGGCATTACTTGTCTTTACATTTAACGTGTTGGAATCAAATTAGAAGATTTACTCATAAATAGCAATATCAATATAATGACAAAAGCTTAATAATGTATATTCATTACAATAGAAAACAATGTAATTGATATTCAATGCTACTCTAAAAAATAAGACTCAAATTATAAACTTATCATTGATAATGAACCTATTAAATATATATATATTTATAAATTTGCCCATTTACATTTCTTTTACAGATGTTTAAAAAGCTGCTAAATTTGAATAGCTGTCATTACTTTTAATCTTTTAGAATCAACTTATAATTCAATGATAAATAACAATGTAAATATTATTAAAAACCTATGTTAATATTATTAAAACCTATGTTAATATTATTAAAACCTATTTAATATTATTAAAAACCTGTTTTGTACTTCAAAACAATGAGTTAAATTAAAGCAAACATAAGTAAATAGCCCAATGCAATCATAATACTTTCAAAAGGTATCTAAATTATAAGAGAGGTAAGAAAATTTATAACTTACCTCAGAAGTTGTTCTGATTTGAACAGATGGCTTGTATTTTACTCTTTTCTTCATCTCTGCTTTGAAAAAGAAATAATCATTCACTGAGCAATCAGGCTCAGTAAACGATATGGTGCTTACAAACTTGGTTTCATATAACTTCAATCCTTTCCTAACATTGGTAGTGACACTGGAAAATTTCTCGCTATATCGGAGAACTTCACATAAATTGAAATTTTTTAAAAGAAGGGGTTTTGTTCCTATACTGTGAGCCATTCTTGCGCAAAAATATAAAATAAAGAACTACAAAATTAATTAAGAGCTAAAATAACTATCATCTAATCTAAGTGTATCCCCCCAAGAGAGAGAGAACTATACATAAATATACTATCTAACACTAGTTGGAGCGGACGAATACCCAATTAGATAAATAAATAAGAAAGAAACAGAAATTTTACAAAAAAGTTGTTAAGAATTTTTCCTAACAAATATAAAAACTAGAATAATGCATAAAATATAATGATATCATAAATTTTAATTAGATAAAATTACAGCACAAGAATGTCAACAACTTATTGCATAGGAACACGGGAATAAAACACATGTGCAAATGTTGGAAAGTTATCACGTGATTCTCAGCTTGGCGTCAAGTCTGATAGATAAATGAAGTTACGTATTGCTACAAGCTTTATTTAAACGCAATTAAAAGAATAAAATAGATTTTCTTACAATTTTTACTATTAACTTATAAATGTCATTACAATAATTTATATGATATAAAAGTTTGTTAAGATTACACTTTATTTAAGAAAATTTATTTTTCTTTTAGTGTTTAAATGTTTGTTTTTAAAAAGTTTTACTTTTAGTTATCACTGATGTGTCTTAGTCTGTTCATCTCATTCAACGTATCATTGTTATAGGTGTTAGCTAGTTATTTTGAAATATCTAGAATATTATATTCAAAATTTCGGACACATGACCTGGAAAAATCATTTACAGAATTTGAAAGAAGGGAAAATTTACACAGTGAATTCATTTGTTATGCGATAGACAATACTCAGAACTATCCGAAGAGCTGGAGATATATGAACTACGACCACACCTAGCTGTATTTTGAAGAGATTACTTAAAATTAAGAAGAAAGCCTTATACAAAGACTAATGGATATTTATGAAGATGGTATTGAATCTTTGAAGTATTGATCAGTTTACGATTTGAGAAAAAGAGGCTACTGAAAACCCCACTAGAAATGCATCGAGTTACAAAGAAATGGTATCAGGGCGGCTCTAGGCTGGACAACCGGACCCCCGTCCATGGCAAATTTAAGGGAGGCATTTGGATTCGAATTTGGAAAATATTTTAGTGCTACAAAAGTTTGTTATATTTTCTGAAATAGGGTGTGAATTTTATGTTTCATTTATCGTGCCTTTATTTTATTTTGTACTCTGAATGTTTAATGTCAATTGTCTTTATTTTGAAACTTAAGGGTTCGAGGCGGGAGTATATAAATCATGAAATTTGATATGCTTACACATCTTTCACTGGTAACTTTCTCAACATCCAGGAGGAGGTCACAATAGACACCTTTCTCATCCATGTTTGATGTCCAGTGTCACACCAAAAGGGGACAGGGGTAGTAAAGTTCTAATGGATAGAGAGCCAAGAGATAAGCTTTAGTCTGAAGCGTAGTTACTATTAGTTAAAATATACTTCAGATCCCACCATCAGTAGACTTCTTTGAAGAAATTGCCCGTTGAAATGCTTTCTCTTACATTTTACTCGTTTGAAATAATAATAGGTAAATTATGTACTCTAATTTTGAATTATTTTGTATTTTAAGGCTTAATATATACATAGGAGGCATTTTACCATTGTGAATTATCTCAGGTTTTCAGTTGTATCGGATGTGAACACACAATTTATCTTTGAATTATAATTTCTGGCTTCGAGAGGGTCACATTTTCCACTTGTCCAGGGCGGCAAACTGCTAGAGCCGGTCTATTGGTACTTGGATTTTCCTGTCGTGAAGACATTGTTTTTGAAAATATTTACCGATACCAAATGTATCAGGTGAGGATCTTTCAGTTTTATGCTAAAATTATTTAAATTGCCAAGGGAGAGGAGACAAGATGAACAACCTTGACATATTACGTATAAAACAAGATTTTATGGACAAAATAGACACGGGAAAATCAGATGAATTTACAAAAGAAATCAAGATGATAATGTTTTACAGCAAAATTGGCCGTTTTCCTTTAATAAAGTTTTAAATTTTTAAGTTGGCTTATCTTGAGCAACTGAAAACACATAGCTACATTTACGAGATTTAAGACCTGAACCTTTTCACTGTTTTTAGTTTTTGATTCTGAATTCATGGGCCTCTAAACTTTATCACCAGGGCCTCCAACTACCTTAATCCATCTCATCTTGTATGGAATCAGATCTCGAACGCCACTTATATAAATATGAAGTTTCACAGTATAAAAATTATTTAGATATTACTGGAATTCGCCATTAAAATAATTTAATATAAAAGAAAGTTTTAAAAATGGAAAATGAAATGAATTAAGGCATCAGATAATTCAGTATTATAAAAACCTGATTGGAAAACACCCTAAATTGTATTAAAATGATTTCATCCTATATGAATTTCAAGTTCTCACTTATTTCATTTCATACTACTGTTTCCATAAAATTACCAGGTTTAGAAAGTTTCATTGCAATTTTATATCTATCATTTTAATGAAATGGCACAGTTAAGTCGGCTTAAAAATGGGCTTTCAAATGAGCTTGTTTGAATCTTGATTATCTACGATCCTTGTTTTGAATATTGTATGCTTCATATTAAACGAAATTGATCCTTGCAATCCTTAGACGGCGCATGGATGGGAGAACGAGCAAGCCTATATTTGTCATCAGCATTTCAGAAATTGAGGTACTGCGTCACCTATCCAAATAAAATTTCTAGTTGTTTGTGATTACAAACTCATTTATAGTAATTGGTATTACCTTATGTATATAATATGCATATTGAATCATAATTCAAGGAAGAAAATTTTGAGGAAAATCCCTTTAAATAGTATAAATACTTTACTGTAATAAATTAAGATTTTCTGACTTACAAATTAATGGGCATATACGAAAGTCATTTATGAAAATCATTTTCATTATTAGGGAATAAATATACATTCCATATATCATTGTCAACCACGTTGAAATATTTATATGCACAGATTATCCAGAATATAAACGTTGAGGAATGTTAACATTTGACTTATAAATAATAAATTGTCTCTAATTCTTTAATTAATGGTAGTTGCAGATTCTCCTATTGGATGTGACAAGAACATTTTCTACTTTCACAATACATCAAATTTAATGAGTTAATTCCATTTATTTAATACTTAAATCCATCAAAATATATTATTATTTTAAAGAGATGTTGGGGTACTAATGGCGTAAAGTACACCCCGCATCGCAGGAGGCCCAGGATTCAAGGGGCCCATAGCTCAATGATGTCAAATAAGTAACTTTGTAAGATCCGGTTTGGCTCCAAAACCAGACTTTATAGGGGCCTCCCACATTTCGTTAGACATTTAGTGGTACTTTTAAAACTTTTGAAATGACTGCTCTCAGCCCATTATAATTTAAACATATTATCTGAGACTGTTCTTAGGCACTTTGCCATCCTGACAAATGGAAAAATGCCGCCCTCTCAAGCAAAGTAAAAACTATTATTAAAGATAAAATTGGTCATAAATACACACCTAAACTTGAATATATTCCTATGAAATATGAGCTAACAGTTCATATGTATATTAAAACCAAAACATAAGAAATTACCACTGGTTTTTCTGACTTTAATTTGAAAACTTTTGATCAATTTGTTCATATTTCATGTCTGATAGCCAATGTAGCTAGTTTATTTGACCCCATCTTTAAAATTTGTGAACTGTAAGAAATTTTACACTTTAATTTTGAGAAATTAATATCTACACTGCCAAAACTATTAGCAGCAAAATAAATGCAATACAAGATTGGCTAAATTACAAACAGAAATAGTTTTAAAATCAACTAGGCTTTTTAAACTGACATTTTCTCATCTGCTCAATCAAGCGCATTTACATCCAATACTCCTCCGTCGGTCAACATCAGACCTGCCCCCGCATTATCTAGTAATCTAGCCCTAATTTTTAAGTTTCAACTATTAAATTTGAAAGTTCTTCAATCTTTTCAACTGAAGGAAACCAAAAACTCTGTTAGAGTTAGATTTTAATACATGTATACCTTACCATAAATATTTGTCTGATCTTGTTATATCAGGGCGCACCTAAAAATTAGTCAGAATACATAGCTTGTTTATCTATGAACAATGTAATTTAATATTCTTACATAAAAGAGAAATATCTCGTTCTGAATATTTTCCTCAGATATGTACTTTAACTTCCTTTCCAAAAAGAGAAAATATTTTAAAATTTGTCCAATGCTGCCTCTGACATGGGTCCGGTTTATTATCCTAGAGCCGCCCTTGTCTGAGAGCAAGTCCTAAGTTTTGTATGTATTCTAAGGGGAAAAATTCTAGTGCTCTTCTCTTTTAAAAATCTGCATTTAT
Source organism: Trichonephila clavata (assembly GCA_019973975.1). NCBI lineage: Eukaryota > Metazoa > Arthropoda > Arachnida > Araneae > Nephilidae > Trichonephila > Trichonephila clavata. Next base: position 44,991 of record BMAO01031307.1, read on the forward strand.
ATTTATATACGAAGTCGTTCACTAAACTTTGCTAGATATAATTTAACAAAATATTTATAAATTTGTATAAATATATTTTTAATTCAGTTTTATTAACTTAAATGTTTGGAATTTTACTGTTGTATTTGACAAAGTATTTTATACGTGCTTAGCATTCGATTTTAAAATTTGTTATATACGAATTTGTATCTTAATTTAAATAAAATATAAACTTTGTAATTTTTAAATCTTTTGAATACATGTTTTGAAAATAGATATAAATGTTTGTCATGTATAAATATTGTTTGCAGCTTGATTCAAATTTGAGCGTATGAATACTATACATATGATGTTAATTAGCTGGGTACTATTTGTTACAAAATGAAGCCTTATATCTACTCCATGAATTTTTGAAATTGCATATGAAGTTTTATTTTTCACTTTTTCAGCAAAGTAAACTTTAAAGCAACAAAAATTTTGTTATGAAATTATTCACTTTTTCTATAGAAAAAGTATGACTACAAAAAGAATACCATTGGCTTCTTCCTTTCTCATTAGATAACTTTGAAGGATGTGTACAGTACAGTCCCACATTCTTTATAAAATCTGAAAACGGAAGAATGTTTATGTATTCTGAACCAAATTTTAAATTTATCTTCTATTCAAGTATTTCTTAAAAATTGTGCACAGCAACAATGAGAGAAAATCCTTCCTTCCTTTGTATATGGTGTTTAATCTTACTTACGTTCTATTATATTTTTCAATTTTTCTGTTTTTGAAGTGTTATTTGAAAATAAGCTTTAGTCCCATAAAAATGCATCTTTAACTTACACAGGAAGCTATTTCTTCTGATAATTTTTATTATTCATATTAAGTTATTTTCCTGTTTGAGATTTTGCCACCACTCATATCTGTAGTAAATAGATTTATGTGTAATTTTGTCCTTAATTCTCTGTTTTGCAGGTTGTTTTAAAAATAATTGTAATAATATTGTATCATTTTCATGCTTATTTTTGTTTTCGAACCTGGTTTCTCTCACAAAGTTTATCACAGGAAAACTTACACATACATGTAAGTAGCTTTACTTTCCTCTGTTCTATGTGAGTGAATTTAACATCACCCTGTTCAGTTACACGAGGGACGAAGGACGAACCTCGTAATTTTGAACCATGGTCAAGTGACGAAGATGACGCCCGAGCTTGGCATCCTCCTGCACTCACACCACACCATCGGGAGGACATTTGAGCGGTCGACAGATTTGATAACCATCGCCCCCACATGGCGGTCTTCAGGTAATTGCCTGAACTCATGACATGCCAGCCACGAGTCTGTTACCTCATTCACCAGGTTAACAGTGCCACTTCCTATGTTCTGCAGAGCATAATGCTAAAGGGCTGATTTTAAGTAGCTTTGTATATTTAAAATACTAATATATTTTACTTGATTCAATCAAAATAGGACCCTTGTCTTTGTTTTTGTTGCACTAGGCCCTTTGGTTAATCTAGTTACGCCCCTATATAACTCTAGATTAAATAAAAATTACAGTGTATTTCAACTGAACAGTCTGAGAGTAAAATTAACTCAGGTACATCCTTCCTCAATTCACTGTGATTTAAAATTACAGTTCGTCCCCTCTACCCCTCGCATTGTAATGTCTTAACGAAATTCACTAGAAATTAACGAAAATCATTTATTTATTTTATTATAGTAGTTTCTGTTCACATCTATATTTTTATCAGAGAGCGCAATTACTGTTGATAGATTAGGTTTTCAAACGTTTTAGCATATCTCTGTATTAATTTTAAAAATACGTTTCAAAAATAGATTTACAATGGCAAGGTATTATCCCTCCTTACGTGTTTTGTATATTTTGGAAAAATTAAATTTTAAAACAATGAGTTAACCAATGATTTTCAAACATTCATTTTTGTTAGCAACCTAAAAGGAATCATAAAAGTAAACTGAAAATATTCATACTTCTTAGAAAATTTAAAATATGTATATGTGTTCTACTCTATAATATTTTGCTTTGACCTTTTTATCTCGCTATAATCTTAAATAAAGTTTTCAAGATACCGAATAAGTTATAAAATAGACTTCTAAAATAGGAAGCTATGACTTGATATTTTCTCTTATAATTATATATTTTCATTAAATTTCACAAACAAAATTCCGTTGAAAACTTAATGTATGTAATGATGTTTGATGCAGCATAGTGAGATACATACAGCAATTATTTTCCAGCATTTATTAAAATGTCTATTTTATGTTATTACCTACTCTACAAAACTCATGCAAAATTATTAACTATTATGATTTAAAACTATTTTATGTTCTAATCAAGATAAAGTGTTAAAATATCAAGCCAAAATAATAAATCAGGAAAGAAAAACTCCCAGGTTTTCATAATAATTGGTCCTGTTCCTCTTCAAAGTGTTGTAAAATAGCCCCTGTGAATCATGTGAGATGGGTCAATTACAAAGGAAAGTATTGCATTCACCATCTAAGATAGGGAGATAAAAGCCTGACAGGCTAGGTGTTCTATAGAAAATTTCTGTAAAGGAAAGTATTTAGGAGTGGAGACAAACTAACACTTTCCTTTTCCTCTAGGAGAGTCCATTTATTAACTCATAATACACACTTTCCTCTTTCATAAGGCACTCAAATAAATATCAGAAAAATTAATTTGAATAGAGGTACGATAGAAAATCAAGTATGAAAACATTCACTGAAATAATGGGAAATAGTGAAGAAAAAGAACAAATTAAATTCATTCAACCATTATTTTAATTAAATTTATTGTTTAAAAAGGACTGAGAATTATTGAGTAATATCATTCATTTTCAGATTTCGTCTTTAATTTGAATGTTACTGAGTTACACAGTTACAAAGATTTTGCATATTTCTTCTAGTAAACTACAGAAGATTTTCTCCTTTAGAGCATGCTAATTTGTCCAGGCATAGAATGTTCAATAATACATTAAATTTGAACAGTATATGAAGCTGTGGAAATTATCTAAAATCGAACTTTTAAGAATTTCAGCAATAAGTTTTAAAATTAATTAATCATGGTACACACTTTATTAAATGCTTTAAAATTTGAAAATAACTCAGTTAGAGTTGAAAGATAGTAGTGTTTTGAAAAAGAAATTTAAAACTGAATTCATATCTTGCTTAAATAAAATAAAAGCAAACTGAATTAAAGAAGTATACATTTCAGTCAACACTGAAATTTAAAAATCAGCTCCTGTTGTGAATGTGTGGAATTTAGGAGAATGAAATGTTATCTGATTAAATCCTCCACATAAAAGTGGAAAATAGTATGTCAAGTTATTGAGATTTATACATATATTGAGAAATTGTATACATATGAAATAATTTGTTAAAATTATTCAACACACAACAGTAAATTATAACATCAAATACTTCCTCACTAAATTATATATTGACATAAAAATAGTTAAGAGAATAGTGAGCAAATATTATTCCTTCCTATCAAAATGCCAAAATGAATAGCTGCTTCAATATATTAAGATGAGATTTCCAGTTCAAATGTATATATAGATTTTTACAAATAAATTATTTTATTATACATACTGTGGTGAGGTAGTATGTTGGTCAAGAAATATACCAAAATAAACAATTTGTTTTATTTTAATAATGATATGTTTTACTACTTATATAAAACAAATTAAAATTCAGTATATTCATTTTTAAAAATACAACCAACCCTTCTAAATTATTTGAAGTAATCTTCATATTTCAAAAGCATGAATATTTTCATAGAGATCTTTTCTATTATGATATGATCTTATTTAAGTTAGGTAAATGAAAATAAAGCTGCTGAATTGTTCATGGTGGGCAATACTGGCTGTTAAAAATGAAAGTAGGAAGAAAAATGGGGAACTCTGACACTTTAAACATTTGAACAATTATAGCTTCAGGTTCTTATTAAAATATGCAGTATTTTCATCTAATTGAAATTAAGTAACATCTATTGACTAAGAAGGCATTTGACAGTGTAGCATTGATAATAAAATATATGCTAAATTTAGGACTAAAACCGAGAGGAAAATTGAAGCAAGCACTGAACATTTGAACAGTAACGGAAATTTGGATACTGTACAATCGTTCAAAGGAAATGATAAAGGAATTAACATGAGAAAGAAAAATGTATTAACTTTTAACAACCCATAAATTTAAAAAGGAGGAAGAAAACTATACATTTTTCATTGAAGTAAAATTTTGAGGAAAAATCAATCTCATTTTAAACAAATATTTAATTTGTATATCTCAACACTTCAAATCTTTATTTCTAAGAAATTATAATTCAATGAAAGAAAACAGCCACTGTCATGTTATAATATATTCTATTATTAGAAATCTTATTTTTAAAAAGAATTCTATGAAAATTTTTCTAAAACCCATAACAAACCTCTGTTTTCACTGGAATATGTGTTCCAAGCAAAATATACATTGGTATTTTAAAATTTATATTATTTTCCTGCCATTAATAATTAATTTTAGCTAATTGAAAACTTATTTTAAAATTATCTCTACCTAATATAGCTAAAAATAATAATATTGTTTAATGAAATTTATTTTAAAATTCTTTAAAAAGTACACATTACTACTGATGATTGAAATGAATTATAATACTATACTTTTAATAACTTTTAAAAATGTTTCAGTTTTATACTAAATAGAATTTTAAGTTTAATCACGTTTTAAGTTATTAGCTGAAATATGAATTATTAGAACAATGTTTATAATGAATTTTGGATAAAGTGAAGAAATTGAGAACTGAAAATAAATTATCCCCTTTATATTAAATCACACATTATAACATAATTTCCAATTTGTTTTTAACTGAAAATTATATGGATTCAAGTCAATTTTGTTTAGTATGTTGAAAATAATTTAATCTAAACAGTATTTAAAAGGCAATGTACAATATTCCTATTTTATAAATAATATGATAAATATAAATATAAATGATTTTCTTTATCATTAATACATATAATTATTATATTATATATAAATATTTTCTATAGTTATGTTTCTTAGAATCTGTTTTCTATCATTTGCTTTGTGGTAGTAATTTGTTTATTATTTTTCTTATTTTATTATACTATATAATATAAGAATCTTACTTAATGAAAATATGATTTAATTTCTAGCAAAAGTTAAAAGGATTTTGGTAAATAATAATTTCTAAGTGTCTGTTTAGAAAATTTATAAACCTGATCTAAATGTTATATGGATTAATAAAATTCACTAAAATTGTAAATAATCAAAATATATCAATAAACTAAAATATTTTACTCTTCATTTTAAGTTTACAAGAGAAGTTATAGTTCTACATTTTTCCAGAGAGTTTATTTATTATTTTAAAATTTAATCTTAATTTTATTTATAAACATACCATTTCAATGAACTTCTATGTAAATAAATAAACAATGAAAACATATTTATATCTAAAATTCAAACAAAATTAAAAATATTGAAATTGTTCAGTAAAGTTATAAACAATAAATCACAACATTTATATTATTAGATTCACACATACTGAATACTGGTATCTTTTTATTGTAATATCATGAGTAGCCAATAATCTCATAACGACAATATAGCAACCTAAAACAGAGTAATTGAATCTAACCTAAAATAGAATAGGTGCTGCCAACTAAAATCGCGCACTACTGGTCCTGGCCTTGTTGTTCCTTTTTGC